>JANKKB010028359.1:0-14307 GCA_026225775.1 Bursera palmeri | reverse complement strand
TAAATGTTTTGATTTTATTTTAATTATTTACATAGTCACCCCTGGGGTTCCTATATCAGGAATTCCGGGTCGTGACATGAACTAACTCAAAATGGGATGTAGCTAGATTATTAACATGTTTTGGAAAGGAACCATGAGAATGTTTTCCAAGCTGATAGGACTCACAACAAAAAGACTTAAAGTAGACAAAGTAGGAACCATTTTTTGAACTACTTTGATATGTAAATTTCGTCGTTCTTTGTATGGCCTAAAACAGTCTCTTCATGCTTGGTTTGGACTCTTTAATATGTTATTCAAGAGTTTGGTATGGTTCAATGTGAGTCTGATCATTCTATTTTTTATCGAAATAAATCAATAGGGCAGTGATTCTATCTGGTTGTCTATGTGGATGATATGATTATTATAGGGAGTGATCAGGATGGTATTGAGTAGTTAAAGAAACACTTGTTTAGTTACTTTCAGACCAAAGATTTGGAATTACTTAGATATTTTCTTGATATAGAGATTGTTCAATCTAAATCTTGTATTGTTATCTCTCAAAGAAAATATGCATTGAATATTCTGGAAGAAATATTGATGTTAAATTGTAGACCGATAGACTTTCTTATGGATATGAATTTAAAGCTTTCATCTGGACAGGGAGAGCCCCTTACAGACCTTGGAAGATACAAAAGATTGGTTGGTAAACTTAATTACCTCACTATCACAAGGCCAGATATCTCTTTTTCTTTTAGTGTTATAGGTCAGATCCTACAGTCTCCATGTGATACTTATTGGGATGCAATTATTCTAATTTTGAGGTATATTAAGGGTGCACCAGATAAAGGTTTGTTATATAAAGATAGGGGTCACACACAACTGGTTGGATATTCTGATACCGATTGGGCAGACTCTCCGCTGATAGACTTTCTACTTCAGGGTTTTGTGTTCTTATTAAAGGAAACCTAGTATCTTAGAAAAGTAAGAAGCAAGGTGTTGTTGCTAGGTCAAGTGCAAAGGTACAATATTGTGCAATGGCTTTAGCAACTTGTGAACTTATTTGGTTGAAACAATTGATTCATGAACTGAAGTTTACAGAAGTATCATAGATGATATTATTATGTGACAATCAAGTTGCTGTTCATATTACTTCTGATCCAGTTTTTTATGAGCAGACCAAACATATATAAACTAATTTTCATTTCATTTCGGAAAAGGTTTTATCTAATTGTATTACTACTAGGCATGCTAGCTCGAATGACCAGCTAATAGATATTCTTACTAAATCTCTCAGGGGTCCTCTTATTAACTTTATTTGTAACAAGCTTGGTGCATATGATTCATATGTCCCAGCTTAAGAGGGAGTGTTGAGTTGTTAATTAGGAAGATAGATTATTATTGTGATTGATTAGGAAAGTAATTATTGTATTTTATTGTATTTCCTTTCTAGATTAGATTGTATTAGTATTTAAGGATATACAAATTATGAGAAATATACGAAAATTATTCCTCTCATTTAACAACATGGGTGGATCAGTCAATTGTATGACAAGCTCAAGTGATACTTGATATGATAGTTTGAACGAGATAAATGTGTGTTAACATTGAAGATGAGATTTCCCACAATTGATGTAGAGCGATGCCCGGTTTTTACTTTTGTAAACAATAATGATATAAGATTCTTTACTTGATACTGTTATACCAGTGAGGTTAAATTAGTAGAATTGATGGTAGTAGTTGAGGACAAAGTTAAGAGGAGTGTTCTAACATTTACATTATGGGATAAAAATGTCACATGGACGAAAAATATGTTAAACCTAGAGATGGCAAAAAGCCAAGCCAAGCCATGCTAGCCTGGCCTGGCCTAATTTTTGGCCTAGTTTGGCCTTGCCTGTTAGCTACAGTGCAGGCTGAGCCTAAGGTAGGCTAGGCCCAAGCCATGGTTTCAACTTGCAGGCTTGCCTTGGCGTGGCCGGGCCTATATTACAGCAATTATGTAATTTTTTAATTTTTTTAATATAATACATATTAATATTCTTCACCAAAAAAATATATAATTTTTTAATATAATTCATATTAATATTTTTTTAATAGAATTTTAGAAATTGGTTATCATGTAGAAATAAAATTATATATTTCTACTTATGTAGGATTAACAGCAACAAATATATAAACTTGAAAAATTATATTACTTGCTTTCATTGATTATAATAATAAATGATACAAATTTATTGATACAAATGAAATCACCATTTTAAACTCTTATTATTCACAAAAGCAATATCAGACCCATTACAGCAGGATTACTATTCCAGTTATGGCACACTGTTAAGAGATGAAAACACAGGTTGCGTAATTAGTATTCAAATGTACATGCTGCTTACTGCAATGATAATAATCAAGCAAGTGTAGAAAGGAGTTGCACCATTCCATATTAAATTTTACTAAATTTGCAATTTCCTAGGCCTTGGTAAACAAATTAATGTAACAAGCAGAACACGTTCTTTAGTCTCCTTACATATAAGAAGAACGAACAAAATACAGGAAAAACATGCCATCCAACAATCACTCATTCAACATGCCATTCAAAAAACAAAAGAAGGGTTGGATACCTCTTTAATACTTTCAACGGGCTTCTCTTCAAATTTGATGACAACATCCCCAGGAAGGAATCTAGCACTATCAGCAGGAGACCCTGGAGCTACCTGTTTAAAAATTAAGAAAATCATCAAACCAGACAAGCATCCATTCAACAAAGTCAACCACAAATATTGACTACCAGAGATTTACTTCCGCTGTCATTCAGTGGACATGACAACAAAAAATAATCTTAAATGGGATCTTATAAACCATTTGTAATCATTACAATTTAACTTTCAAAACAATTTGTAATTACTACAATTTAACTTATAAACCATTTGTAATTACTACAATTGAACTTTCATGTGGGAGTTACAAGACAACATAAACCTCCTATTTAGAGAATAAAGATAATCAATTCGGTATAAGAACACCTTTTTTAACATTAGGGAATGAGGGATCTCTTTCTTTAAGCTGAGCAATAATCATCTCATTAAGATCAAGCATTTTCAATCCAAGCCAAGGCCGAAAACCTCTCCTGCACAATAGAGAATTACCACATTGATTGCACAATCTCTTTGCAAATACTCTCTCCGCATTCCACCAAGACCCAAGTCACCGCTTTTACGATCGATACAGCTAATTCCAAAAAATAAAACAAATGGGTAAGAGGCATCTCAAATTAGCATCATCAACGCAAATACAAACAAACAAAACAAATGAGAGAGTCAAGTATAAGAAACAAATTGCTACAGAGTACCGATAGAAAATATGGTAAAATATATTATAACAAATTGAAGTTTGATTAAAATTTTGAGACATTTAATTCAAAATAATTCTATACATATAACCTACCCATATATCTATGAAATTATATCAGAATTAAATCCCAAAGTAACTAGACAAAAGCACCCATTTGTATTTAGATCTATAACAAGTACCAAATAAAACACAAACAATAACAAAAAACGGATGCCTTAACTTGTTATGAGTTGATCTGATGCAAGAAGTGATGATTGAAACGATGCGTAGGAGGATTAGTTAAACAATGCGTGTGGAGTGTTTGTTGAAGGTGCGATGCATGTGGAGTGATTGTTAAGGGGGCGGGAAAAGCCGTTGCAGAATTAGCAGCTGACATTCAGGAGAAGGAAGAGAAGCTGGTGCAGGGATGCGTGCATAACTTAGGGTAGTTATAAGTGTAGGGTAGTTATAAGTAAGCTTCTGGGTTTAGGGATATTAAGCATAAAAGAACAAAGATTGGAGTAACCATTTTTTTCATTGTGTGCTCTGTTTTGTACAGAATTAATTGAATAACAAGACTATTATTTTTTGGCTGGTATCATAACTAGATCTACGTAGATCTAGATTAGATAAACCAGAAAGATTCAACCACCATATTTAAACATTAACAGAATCATTTGACATCTACTCGCCTCAATAGGAATATAGGTTGGGCGCTTTGGCTTCTTCTGAATATAGCAAGTCTATCTTCAGACGATTGACAAAATAATCATAGACAGTAATTTCCTAAGTTTAAACTTTACCATGCCCATCCTTTATACTTTTTTGCTTCAGTGAATACTTAGATAAAGCCAAAAAGGCAAAGCAAGAGGTAGGTTAGCTGTGTTAGCAGATAATTATTTTATATTTTACCAAAAAACAAATGAAGGCTCGGCCTTGTAGGCCAAGGCTAGGCCTAGACTAGACCAAATAGTAACAAATCTAAGGCCAGGCTCAGGCCTTCTTTTTTTTTTTCTATAAGGTTCGGCTTGGCCCAGCCCAACACTATTTTGGCTTAGCCTGGCTTGGTCCATGGGCCTATCAAGCCTACCCAAAACAAGTTCGCCCGACCTTTTACCATATCTCCCCTTTCCAATCTAGATGATGGAGTCAATCCATCACTGCAAATTGTGCTTACACGATACCTCTCTAGTCTTAAAGAAATAAAACAGACAAGATTATTGAGTTGTAAATTAGAAATATAGATTATTATTGTGATTGATTAGGAAAGAAGAGATTAGGAAAGTAATTATTGTAATTTATTGTATTTTCTTTCTAGACTAGATTGTATTAGTAGATAAAAATCTGCAAACTATAAGAAATATATAAAATTATTCATCTAATTTCATATGGTATTAGCACAAAAAAATTTTAAATTTTTTCTAGCTGATATGCCGTCTTCTCCGGCTTTCGAAATTTTTCAGTTAACTATACACTTAACAGGTTATTGTTCATCGACGAGAATATTGTTTATGGTACTGTTCACTAACAAAAATATTGTTCACCTTCCGGTTACTATTTATGATATATTCACTATTTCGTTACTGTTCTTGGTACTATTCATCATATACTTACTGTTTATAGTACTATTTAGGTACTGTTCATCATCCAATTCATTGTTCTAGTGTCAAAAAGTGTTTTCTTGCCTGATTTTTTTCCATGTTTTCACTAGATTTCTCCTTTTTAAGGTCATATTTAGTCATTTATATTACATTTGCCACTGATTCATCATGTCTTTTAATGCTTCAGATTCAAAATTTGGGTTTATCAATGCTTTAGATTCAAAATTTGGGTTTATCTCTTTTGTATCACTTCCTATTATTATCACAAAAAAATTACTAGGCAGCGCTAATTATAAATCATTAGTTGCTTCTATTGAATTATGGTGTATAGGACAAGGTCTAGAGGAACACTTGACAATCAAGACTACTGATATACCACTAAATCATGCTTCATGGGTTAAGCTGATGCACTATTATTTAGTTTGTTATGACAAACAATTGATTATCAACTTCATCCTATTTACAAGATCTATAGAACCTATATTAAGATATAGAATTAGGACAAACTACTCATTACTAATGATATCCAATAATTGTATTCTGTTGTGTCACCCTTAATCAATCTGAGATAGCAAGATATGAGTATGTCAAAACTTTTTGGGAGGATGGTTGCTCTTTAGGTTGAGTTTAATATATTATTGCCTATTAGTAAATCTATCACAGACAGTCTCGTATAGCGTGACAAGTTTTTTATGGTTCTAACTCTTACTATTGTTAATCCTGATCTTATTCCAGTGTGAGATCAAATTCTGGCTAGTGTTACTATGCCTTCCCTTGATGATGTGTATGCTCTTTTACTTCATGTTTCATCTACCAATATGGTCACTGAATCTCCACTTGTTAATTCTTCTACCCTGGCTTCTCAGACTCAGTCTATTTCTAAAGCAAACGTGGTGGCAAGGGCAGTAGACCCAGGTGCAGTTATTGTAATCGATGCGGGCATACTAAGGAGAAATGCTACAAATTGTATGGTCTGCCTCCTCGAACTGCTAATGTTGTTCAAACTGGTTCCTCTAGATATCCCTCTGTATCATTTATCAAATACGCTCAGCCATCCTTGACTTTTTTTAGTGCTGGTTATGATAAATATCTTAAGTATCAAGTAGCTAAACAGTCTTTCCTCTAGGTACTTGGGTCCTTAATTCTGGTGCATCTGACCATATTTCTAATAATCTTTGTTTACTTTCTTAGTTGAATGATACCAAATTTGTGCCCCCTATCAGTTTAGCTAATGGATCTAAATCTACAATTCATGGCATAGGACGTGCACATCCACTTCCTTCTTTGAATTTAGATTTTGTCCTTTATATTCCTTTTTGTCCTTTTAATCTTGTATCTATTAGTAAACTTACCCATGCTTTAAATTGTTATATCACCTTTGATCATAACTCTATTCTTATATAGGACCGCAATACCAGAAGGATGATTGGCACAGGGTATGAGTTATAGGGCCTCTATCATCTCAATCTACCTTTTGCGTTTGCATGCACGGTCTTTGAATCTCCAATCCTCATTCATAATTTTTTAGGCCATCCAAGTTTATTTAAACTTTAGCAAATGGTTCCTTGTATATTTACTTTAAAGTCTTTTAGTTGTAAGTCTTGTCAACTTGAAAAACATTCTCGTCATTCCTTTGTAAAGCAAGTTAATAAATGGGCTACATCCCCTTTTGAGCTAGTTCATTCATATGTTAGGGTCCTTGTCATGCCTTATATATTTTAGGATTTCAATACTTTGTTACATTTATAGATGATTATTCTCATTGCATATGGTTATTCTTACTGAAAGCTCATTCCAAGTTGTTTTTGATATTTGAATCCTTTTGTACTGAAATAAAAAGTCAATTTCATACACCTATTTGTGTGTTGCATAGTGATAATGCTTGTGAATATTTCTGTATAACTTTCACTAAATTCATGTCTTCTCCGGGACTTATACATCAGCCTTTTTGTGTTTGTACTCCACAACAAAATAGGGTGGCTGAACATAAGAATCGATATCATTTAGAACTTGTCTACACCTTGCTTTTACACAATGAGGTACTTGCTGATCCTGGATGGCGTCAGGCAATGATTGATGAGATGACTGCTTTGCATCATAATGATACTTGGGAATTACTTTCGTTACTTTCTTGGTCACTCAATTGTTAGTTGTCGTTGGGTTTATACAGTTAAGGTTGGTTCGGAAGGTCAGGTAGATCGTTTAAACGCACGGCTAGTTGTCAAATGATATTCTCAGATTTATGGATTGGATTATACTGACACATTCTCTCATGTGGCTAAAATTTCTTCTGTTTGGCTATTCTTTTCTATAGCTATTATTCGCCAGTAACCTTGTATCAGTTGGACATTAAGAATGTCTTTCTTCATGGTGAACTTCAGGAAGATATATATATGGAGCAACCGCTTGGCTTTGTTGCTTAGGGGGAGTCTACTTTGGTATGAAAACTTCTTTGTATGGCCTTATGCTTAGTTTGAACACTTTAGTACTGTTGTTCAAGAGTTTAGTACGGTTTGATGTGAGTTTGATCATTCTATTTTTTATCGACATAAATCACTAGGGAATTGTATCCATCGAGTTGTTTATATGAATGACATTGTTATTATAGGGAGTAATCAAGATGGTATTAAGCAGTTAAAGAAACACTTATTTAGTCACTTTCAAGCCAAAATCTAGGATCACTTAGATATTTTCTTCATATAAAGGTTGTTCAATCTAACTATGGTATTATTGTGGTAACTCGGATTTCTGAAAACAGTGATTTAGGGGTATAATTGAAAGATTTTAAAGTAAGAAATCATAAAATGATATATTTTTTATGTATATAGGGTGACACGGATGTGATGATGTCGTGTATATGAGTATGCGGAGGTATACGGGAGTTTTCAAAAAATGGTACTAAAAAAATTTTACATAAGCTCGCGGACTTTTCGTCTTTAGTACTCAATATTCGTATTTTGATGGCCATGTGCGTGGAATATAGATAGATTTGGGTTGAAGATGTCGGGGTGTCGGAATAGGATTTGCGAAATCTGGAAGGTTTAAAAAATACACAAACACCTCCAGAACCAAAAATCTATATAAACAGAATAGAAGGTCAGAATATTTAAAAAATTACATAAACACCCCTAATCATAAAAAATCATTGTCTTCAATGACCGTTCATATTCCCGGCATGTTAGGTCCCATAGACGGTGGCGATTGAAAGCCCTCGGTATGATGAGCTTGGTGGTAGTATCCCTTTCCATGTCCGGTGCCAGAATGGGTTGGATCGACGTCGTGAATGTTCACTTGTATTGATCGGTGATCTATTGTTTTTGGTGTTGACAACATGTACCACCGATTGGGATTCTTTCTCTTGGCCTGAGGATTTCGTTGGTGGTCTTTGATCGGCTGTCCGAGGCCTGGATCATTGGTAATTAGCCCAAAAATATTCGATAACGTCGATTTTTGATCTACTCCTCCGGCCGTCATTAGGCTCCACCATTGGTCGGAACAGACTCCCCTCGACAAGACGAATACGGTAGTGTCCTCCATTTTCCGCTCTCGATAGCTGATTATCTTCTCTAATGACAAACTGTAAATCACGGCAGCCATGAGAAAATACAGTAGGCCCCCTCAGCTTTCATAGTTGGCAGTTGCACCCCTTAAGACACCCCCATTGTTTTAGAACTTGGCAGTTTACCCCCTATGATGTGTTTAGCTCGAGACCTCCAAGGGTTTTCAAGTTAGCAATCTCACCCCTATTTGGATAATTTTAGTATGGTTTAAGGAGTTACAGTAACGCCCTCGATATATAAAATATCATTTAACCCGCGGTTACCATTTTGCATGGTTTGGCTCCGCGACTCCGAGGACTCATCCTGGACCACCGGGACATATGGATTTATGATGCGGATGATGAAAAAGAGAGAGAAGGAGATCCGAGAGCTATGATTCGGATATCGAGGTAGGGATTTCTATGGTACATTTCTATGATGTTTTAACATACATGTAGACTTAAATTATTGTTGTGGCTTAGGAAATAAAAACTGTGTGATTGACGAGTAGGGCATTAGATGGATTTATAGATTGGAACATTAAGAATGCAAGTACGGCCTTACAAAAATAAGCGATTAGTCAGGGAACCGAACGGAACATGTATGATTGTGACACCGAAATGGATCCGGTGTGGGTTATGGATCACAAGTACCAAGTGGGATAGTAAATTAGGATAAGACAGTATAAGTGTTACGCGAGAGGTGGTACAGTTTGGATTGAAGGTTACATGGGCGACACACAAGTAACCTTGAATTACCGAATGAGTGAGATACGATGTACGAACATACTGTGGGATGAAAGGGATAGGATATGGGCAATAAGTTGCCTGTGAGTTACGAGATAATTGGGAAACGGGAGGTGTCCAAGAGTGTGACCGTGAGTAATGGGATGTACAGGACCCGAATTGTACATCGGTGCACATGAGTAATGTGATGGACGAGATACGGGTTATATGTGAGTATGATCGTATAGGTCAAGTTAGTTATGACACAGGTTGAACATGTGTGGTCACGTTCGTTAAGATTGATAAATACGTGAGACACATGAGTATATGTATGCAATAGTTTGTATGAGACACGAGTGAGGTACGTGAGAGAATGGGTATACGATTGTGGTGTGGGAATAGGAATAGAAGTCTTCATGTGCGGTTTGTCGTTAGTACAGATTAAGTGTATTAGGCCTCGGATTGGCTTGTTTAAGAGTACAAAAATCTGAGTAGGAGGTAAATGATTGGGTCAGAGTTGGCCTGACTAGGTGCATAAGAGTCTATTAGGGTGCACAGTGTGATAGGGATTGTCGTGCCGTTAGAGAGCTGGATCCTTGTAAGACCGGGATAGCCATGCTATTGGTGACCTGGATCTCAGTAGGATTGGGATTGTCGTGCTGTTACTAAGCTAGATCCCAATGTGTCAAGACGTGTCATGCTGTTAGTGAGTTGGATCCCAGTGCGATAGAGACTGTCATGCTATTAGTGAGCTGGATCCCAGTGTGATAAGGAGTGTCATGTTGTTAGTGAGCTGGATCCCAAAGTGATTGTGTAGAGTATCCGGCATGAGTGCGGAACTCACATGGATGTGTCGCACATACGGTAATGATCACGATTGAGATGGGAAACTTATGATAGTGAGAATTAGTGTGCATGTGAGGTAGAGAATGATTGATATGTTTGAATAAGATGAGTCAGTGGATACTTAGATGAGCCTGTTTGAGAAGCTGGATCTAAAGTTTAATTTAGGTTAGTGATCAGGATGCATGGATGCATCGCGTGTGACGCAATGGTCGTGGTTGTAAAGAGGAGAATGTCTTGTTATGGAAATCAAGAGTATATGAGAGAGAGATAGACAACTTGTGTGTATTGTTTATTCGATTTTCTTATGATAGAAATCAGGAGTATGTGAAAGAGGGAGATAGATAGCTTGTGTGTATTGTGTATTCGTTTGATGCATGCATGTATTTTAAAATGTTATAAAACTATATAGAGTTAGAAATTTCTACTGAGCTATGTTGCTCATCCCTTCCTCCATAGATACCTGAGGTCAGGAGTCTAACAGAGATGATTTGAAGCTCACGTAGAGGATCTCAGATAGTCTTGGGGATTGTATCTGGATAGAGTGAGTCGTTTTGCATTCAGATATTTTATTAAAGAAAAAATTTTGTAACTTGTTTTTCAATGTAAATGTTTTATTTAAAACGTTTTCTTTATTTTTATTTGATTTTATTTATTTATTTACATAGGCACCCTTGGGGTTCCTGTATAAGGGATTTCGGGATGTGACAATTGTCATCTCTCACAAAAAATATACTCTAGATATTCTGGAAGAAGTAAGGATCTTAAGATTGTAAACCTATTAACTCTCTTATGGATCCAATTTCAAAACTTTCACCTGGACATGGGGAGCCTCTTACAAACCTTGGAATCTATAGAAGATTAGTTCGTACACTTAATTACCTCACTATAACAAGGTCGGATATCTCATTTTCTAAAAGTGTTGTAAGTCAGTTCCTATAATCTCCACGTAATAGTCATTGGAATGTGGTTATTCAAATTTTGAAGTATATTAAGGGTGCACCAAACAAATGTTTGTTATATAAAGATAAGGGTCACAAACAAATTATTGGATATTCTAATGTTAATTGGGTGGGCTCTCCAGCTGATAGACATTCCACTTCAGGGTTTTGTGTTCTTGTTGGAGGAAATATAATATCTTGGAAAAGTAAGAAACAAGATATTGTTGCTAGTTCAAGTGCAGAGGCAGAATATCGTGCAATGGCGTTAGCTACTTACGAACTATTTGGTTAAAACAACTAATTCATCAACTTAAGTTTGCAGAATTATCACAGATGACATTATTATGTGACAATCAAGCTATTATTCATATTGCTTCTAATCCAGTTTTTCATAAGCAGACCAAACATATAGAAATCGATTGCCATTTCATTTGGAAAAAGGTTTTATCTGATTGTATTACTACTAGTCATGTCAGTTCGGATGATCAACTAGTAGATATTCTTACTAAATCTCTCAGGGGTCCTCATATTAACTTTATTTGTAATAAGCTTGGTGTGTTGGAATATTGTATCCTAGAGTATCACTTGTATACAAATATTGTATTTGTACATTTATTGATTTATGTAAGGAAATTACTCTTTTATCATCATTTGTAATTTGATTACTAATTATTTATATGTATGATAAAAGTCTTTATGAATAATATCATATTAATATAGATATGAGACATTATTAATCCATATAAGATTCAATCATTAAATTGTCCCTAGTCGAAATATTATCAGGACAGGGCATCGGTAGTACGGTATGCACTAGTATTGTACTTGTACGAGTTATGGAAGCGTAACCGTATGATTCTCATTTATTTAAATATTAGATATTTAAACAAGTGTGATAGGGGAACATTGTTAGCCGTTTAGAATGGGAACATATTCACTGGACTCGACCCGCGCAGAATCCCATTGGTAGTTTTCCTAAAGTGTCTCTGGGACGTTTGCTCAAGGTAAGCATAAATAATCCTCTAACCTAAGACTTACGCGGACATCTCATATGGTAATCGTTATGCTTTGACACTTGATGTCTAGAATCCTAAAGGGTTTCACATACACTTGTGTTCGGGTACGTCGAAAATCATTTAGGAGTGGATGTAATATCAATACGGGATATGTCACTCTGGATAAAAGGAGATGATGTCACATAGGATACGACAACAGTGTCTCTAAGGGTTCTAATCATCGAGATGATATGACTTGGTCATGATCTCCTCGGTAAAGAGAATTGTTGGTTTCGAGATCCGA
Organism: Bursera palmeri; assembly: GCA_026225775.1. Taxonomy (NCBI): domain Eukaryota; kingdom Viridiplantae; phylum Streptophyta; class Magnoliopsida; order Sapindales; family Burseraceae; genus Bursera; species Bursera palmeri. The sequence continues at coordinate 2,059 of JANKKB010028359.1, read as the reverse complement.
AATATACATTGTTATTGGGGTAAACACATAACCAGCCCTAGGCCTCGTACGTGACATCCGACATAAGATTTAATTACATGGAACTATACCTGATAAAGGATATATTCATTTAGAGATATTTCTAGAGAATTGGGTAGACACAGTGCTTTGTTAGAAGCCAAGAATGTCTTGTAAATTGGTATAAATGTAGTAAGCTTTACATGCATATACAGATAGTCCGAGAAACCCGATTTACTACTAACATATCTAGAAACCTGATGGGTCGATCTCTGAAGACTTACCGATGATAAATTAACTAGAGGGGGTGAAATAGAATCAATCTAGGATTGATTTACGGCATTAAAAAGAGATAGTGATTAATTTGGAATTAATCAAGGAAATAAACTTTGTAGAGAAAATTGGATTTTTCTACAAATCTATACATGGCATTTTAAATATATTTGATATATTAATTTAGTTATTAGATTTCCATATGGGTTTAATAGTATAAAATGGCTTGGCCCATTTGTTGTATTCTTGTGAATTGGATTTTAAAGAATTATAAAGTCCAAGCCCAAAGCCCATTTCTTTGGTGGTAGGACATGCTTGGCATAAGATTTGTTTATAATGGTAATTTTGGAATTTATAAAAAATTCTATAAAAGGGCTTATTTGAAATGGTAGAAAACTTTGAAGGCTTTTTATATATTTGCCAAGCCAATTGGATAAACATTAAATTGGCCACCATATATGCATGCCATGTGTGTGTTAAAAATAAATAACACAAAAAAAATTTTTCTCTCTCTATAGCCATCTACGTATGTGCTTGCTCTCCCTCCTTTGAAATTTTGTTCTTTAAAATTTCCAATAATTCTGGCAAATTGAGGTCAAATTCAAGGTAAAAAGGAGTTCCTTCACATTAGATGTGCAACATATATCAAGTTTGAAGAGATTTGATCAAGTTTGGCAAAGTTTGGAAATTTTTCTTGGAGAAAATTTACTCATTTCAAAGGTTGGAGTTTTGTAAGTTTTTCTTCCACTTTTACACTTCTTTTAGACTTAATTACATGATCCTAGGCTTACTTTCATCGTGCATATGATTTATATACTCCAACTTGAAGGGGAGTATTAAGTTATAAATTAGGAAGATAGATTATTATTGTGATTGATTAGAAAAGAAGAGATTAGAAAAGTAATTATTGTATTTTTTTTTTTTGGTATTTCCTTTCTAGATAGATTCTATTAGTTTATAAAGATGTATAAACTATTAGAAATAAATAAAAATTATTCATCTAATTTCACAGAGATCACTAGAGAACATAGAGGATGTTCATTAAGAGACGACCCTGTTCATGATAATGATCATGTTTGCGATAATAGTGATGATAGTACTGGTACAGATAATTATCCAACTGTTAATGACTTACCTGCTATGAATGATATTGAATCCCTAGTATTTGTTAATAATTATTTGCCCCTACGAATGATATGCATTCCCTAGTTTTTGTCAACAACATTCACATAACCATGAGTACATATAATCACCCTTTTGATGATACGTTGTAATAGTTGCCCTTACTACTGATCATAATCTGCTAAGTGGATAATATGCTTCTTCTTTTGTTAAATATAAACTGAGATTTGAAGTTGGAGAAGTGTATCACAACAAATTAGAGCTTTATGCAAAATTGGCTTTAGTAGCAATGATTAAGAACTTTGAGTTTATTGTTTCTAGGTCGTCAAAAGATCAATTTGAGGTTTGTGTCAAGGCAAAGGTTTTAAGTGAAGGATTTGGGCTATAAGAGTTACCAAAGACAAACCATTCTTTCAGGTTAGGAGATATGACCTGTGGCATACTTGTGAAGAAACAAAAGTAGTTCCGGATCACCAGCAAGCATTCGCACATTACATTGGGACCATCATAAAACATGACTTTGAAGACTACTCCAAAGTTTATTGACCTAGAGACATCATGTATGAGGTCAAATAGAAAACCAATATTCATATCTGATAAGCACTTAAAAGTGTACATTTATTATGAGTTTAAATATCATTTTTACACTTTAAGTGCTATTAATTTA
>JANKKB010028358.1:2857-14303 GCA_026225775.1 Bursera palmeri | reverse complement strand
TGTGTTTTTTTTTTTTTTTTTTTTGCAAAATTCTTGAATGAGAGAGATCAGTCTTTTTTTTTTTATCGACTCGTGTATACTACTTACAGTAGTTACTAATTTTCTTGCCTTACATATTAGCAATTACGTCTCCTTTTGACACATTGTTCTTTATGTTAGCAGGTAATTGTTTCAACTTTCAACAGAAAGTGACAATTCATCACAGATACCCGCGCAAGAAGTATCAGGACCACTTATGATTCATTTTTTCTGCATATATGGTAAGAGCCTACCCATCTGAAAGCATAACAGCCTTCCTTTCCACATGAACGACAACAGCACATTCTTCAAGTTTTCAACCATACTTATGGTGGGCTGATGGGTTTGGAGTCTTGCAAGTGTCAGCGCAATATAAGACATAGATACATCTGGGTTTTATGGTTTCCATTTCTTCTGTTAGGTAAGTTGTGAACGTGATTTAATGAAACCCGTGAGCTGCAAGATGCTGTGTTTCTTTTCTTCTCATTTGCTTGACATTTCATGTTACAGATTTAATATGTGACGTGCATCAGGATTCTTTCTTTTCAAGCACATTTTTATGGCATATTAAATTTCCAATTATAAAAAGATGGGTTCTTTTATACGTCTGTCATATATCCAATAATGGTCAAATGAACCAACTGGTATTTCTCAACACTCAAAGTAGGACAGACTGTGAATAGAAGTTTGTGCTCAATTCTCAGCTTGCCTTTGTCCTCACATGCATCATCTTCTTCTTATTTATCTCCTGACTTGTTTGGCAAATAGCTGACACGTTTAGAATGAGTGAAATTGAGAGACTTGAAGCCCAATCAAGCATTGAACTCATTGATTTCTTTCTGGTAGGTCAATCGAATATCAAAGTTCAAACTCTTCTGACCATTTCTTTAAGGCAATATCCAGCAATCAATTCAGATGGGCTTGCACTAGTACTTGATTTTATGTTACCATCCATCCTTTTCAATGTAATCTGCGCCTAACATTTGAAATGAACGATTTCCTATCAATTATCATGTTAGATATTCAATTTTCTGAATTTGTGTACACTAACGGAATGTATAAAAAGCACTTAATTTCATTTGTTGGGTTTGACAGGAATAGACAAAAGCTTTTAAGAGGAAGAAGCAAGAAACCAGAGATTGACGGATAACTCATAAGCTAGTTCTGCTTATATACATGTACATATATTTTTATAAAAATTATTTATACTAAAAAAAAAATGTTTTTTTTCTGCTTTTGAATCTGCTCAGTTTGTGGAGAGGTACTTGATTGTTAGTTGGGCGACGAGGTGCGTGCTACAATTTGCTTGCCATTTGGGGAGAGAAGTAGCTGTAAAAGCAGCCGTGAAGAAGCAATATTTTGCTTTTGCGTTTGACAAGCATAAATCAGTCGACAGACATTAATTAGGTTCAAATGAGGGGATGCTATCTATCATTTTCTCCAAGCAAAAAATGTCAGAAGCAGCCAACAATGTGATGGAACCTACTGAAATAAAATATAAAACCATCACCTTTGAACATATCGGAAACAAATATATTTTATAAAGTGCTTTCAACATCAGGGGGCTATAAAATAAACTAAAATACCATGCAACACGCAGATGCAGAGGTATCTCCTCTAGGTAGGACTTGAACCTACTAATAATCTCCTCAATTTTCAAATCAAATCTCTCAAACGAAACGATTGATCTTCATGAATATTATATTTAAATATGTTTTGGAGGTGACTCAAAGTGCTTTTGCTTTTCAAACCACTTTATAGAAAACTGATTAAAGAATCAACAAAGCCCTTTTATACTACTGTTCATGTTTATTTGTAGGAGAGAGAGTTCAAAATTTTCATATAACAATTAGAAATTATAAAAGATAACCATATTTATGAGTTATTTTTATTTTGAATGGTTCAATATCCTTTCTCCGATTGTATAATTAAATTTAAATTTGCATGATAAAAATATCTTTACACTCATCAATCAATGCGTTATGATAAGATCAAATTATATTATCAATTACCAACTCATCACTCGACTAAACAATTAAAAAAATTAAAAGTTTAACTAAGTTTAAAATTCTCATTATAAATTAGATTATATACATATGAGTCAGGTTATTAAAATTTAATTTTTTAACTTAATTTCACACACTTCTTGATAGTCATTCAATTACTAGAATCTATGTGTGGTAAAGAAGAATTAAAAAAAAATTTATACTAACTCAGTAATTTTTTTATTATTAAATTAGAAAAATAAATGATAATTAAAAAATATGTAAAATTAAATTTAAAAAAATTTCAATAACCTGATTCTATACGTAATTATACCGATATTTTGAGTTTTGAATTGGGTAGAAGCGCTTTTGGATCCGTGCTTCCCACGACTTACAACATGTCGGGGGCCTCATGAAAGCTCTCACAATAACTATTTCTAGTATTTTTCACGTTTTCCATGCAATTTCTACATTTCTTTTCCGTCACATTATTATTCTAGATTTTATTTGTCTGATTTGGAATTCCTATCAATTGATAAGACGTGGAAATCGTTCAATTATATATAAGTTATTTTGCATAAAAAAAATCATTTTCAAATGTGTTTAATTAAGAAATTAAAGTAAGACTTTTGAGAATCTTAATCCACCAAGTATGTTATGTTATCTCTTGATTAATTTCTTATTATGTGGCATGCACTCTTTGATTGTTATGATTGAACAATAATTCCCACCTAAAATACAACAAAATAAAGCTAAATATTGGAAAATGAGATACTTATTATAAAAATAAAAAAGGAAACTTATCTTGGAAAGAGTTTTGAATTTTAGCAAAACTCTTTTACCACTTGTTTTTATCACCTAAATAAGTGTCAAGAAATATATTGAATTATCGAACAAATCAATTTGATTGTTTGGCATCTTATTAAATGTTTATCTAATATCATTATATATCTATACAAACTATTAGCACTCTATCAAGTTGTTGAAAGATGCTAGATGGTTATTAAACGATATATCAATTTTTCAAGTTACATCTCTAGGTTTAAAAAGTTAAAGGTAAATATTTGATTCTAAAATTAAACTTAATTAGGCAACCAAAAATTATGATTTTACTGAAACTCAAAATGATTCTCCTAATTTATATATAAACAGGATCAGACTATTGAGATTTATTTTTTTATTTAACTTTACATATTATTTTATAGTCATTCATTTATTACAATTTATGGGTAAGATAAATTAAAATATAATTTTTTTATGTCAATATAGCAGTTTTTTTTTATTATTAGATTAAAAAAATAAATATTTATTAAATAATACATAAAATTAAATTAAAAAATTAAATTTTACGTAAATATATTATTTTTTAAAATTATTTGGGGTTAAGAAATACATGTAACACATGATTATTATAAGCAGCGCATTATGTACAATAGTCAACGTAATAAATTGAATAAGAATGACGGTGAAACTCCCTCAAAGTTATCATTTCTTCGTACCATTTTCTTTCAATATTTTTCAATACCATGTGGCAAGTGCTTCAACAAATGTGTATCGCATTTTCTACCTAATTTATTTTATCCAAATACATAGCATTCATATTCAACATTTTATTGGGTGTCCATTTTTCAACGAAATTTAGAAAATGACCTAATTACATATTCATCACGTTTAATTTTTTAATCATATTATAATTTTATATTCGTTCAAACAACGTTATACAAAAATTTCTATACAAATTGATATGAGATGGGCACTTTTAAAATATTATCTCAAATGAATATCATATAAGCCATATTAATTGATAAAAAGAATATACGTACATTAATATAGAATTTGGATTTAGATGGTTTTGATGATCATGAAAAATGAGTCAAAATCATTTCAATGTACAGTAAGATCATACAATCACATTTTTCAGACAAATCGGACAGCTGTAAGAGTTGCACTGGCAGCTGAAATCTTGTGAGTTCTGTTCTGACTTTAGAAAACCGCCGCAAGCACGTGGGTTTCGTCTAACCAAAAAACCACGTGACAGAAACAGAACCATTTCTCACGTGTCTTAAATAAAATTTTCCAAATCAAATTCTGAAAACTATTTATTTGCCTCTAAACATCACGATGTTAGTCAGAGCACCGTTTTATTTGACATCCAAAAAAATATTAAAATAACTCAAAACATGAAATAAATAAATAAATAAATAAAAAGCTAGTGAGAATGGAGAAAGTTCTCAAGATTTTCATGTTGAACATTTGCGAAGGTTCCCGCTGCAAAGGCAGATCGAGGGAGGAAAAGGAGTCGTCGACTCGGGAGCCGCCAGCCGCAAAATCATACGTTGGCTTGTCGTTTCGTAATTTCATTCCTCTTTCATACGGACAGTCACGCCCAGGGCCTTTATCTTTAAATTGGGGTAAATACATAGACACCCCCGAGGTTTGATCTAAGTAACAATCTCACCCCTGTTATTAATAAAGTAACATATACATCCCTAGAATTGGAAAACATGGGGTCTTGACTCATAAAAATAGGGGTCTTAATGTTACTTAAAATATCAAAATAGGGGTCTTTATGTTACTTTATGAATAACAAGGGTGAGTTTRTTACTTAGACCAAACCTCGGGGGTGTCTATGTATTTACCCCTCTTTAAATTTTATACAAATTAATTTCTACAAAATTGGTGTAATATAATGTAATTGGACAAGTAAAAGTTATAATAATCAAAATATTTAATGTTAGTTATCATGCAATGACGATACATAAATTTGTATACATAAGATTATAAATGTAATATTATTCAACATTTGATATAATTCTCTAAGGCTATCGGGCTATTTAAAAAATGACCATAGATTAAAATTTTAAACATTATAATCACATAAGATAATTCACAAATATAATTTTGTTATTGATTTTAATACTCGATCACTCAATAATATAAAAAAACTTATTTAGTTGATTGAGTTATTGAGTATTAGAGATCGACAATAAAAATATATATATCTACCTATCAATTGTAGAATGTTTAATAACATTGAAATTTATGAGAATTTTAAATATCACTTCTAATCTAAATTATTTTTACAAAACTTCTTATGAAATTCATAAAAACTCTTTATAAAAATTGATATGATATTACATATTTATTGTGACTTTGTTAATAATAAGTAATTATTCAAATTTTTTCTATTTTACCCTTTCAATTATAGCATGTTAAATTAGTTTGTTTATAAAATTTATAAATGAATTATTATTTTAATGGTATCATGATGATCAATCATAATATTTAGTATTAAAAAAATAGATTATATTTACCACTTTCTCATTTCGATTTTTTTTTTAAGAAAAAGGGCAAGTTAAGTCTTTTCAGAAAATCGAAAAATTGAGTGAATATATTATATTTTGTTTATAATAAATTAGAAATTGAACCAATTACTTATTCCAGATTAAAAAGCTATAAATAACGATTAAAAAGCGTCAAATCCACAGAGTTTAGGTGAATAAAAAAATAAATAAAAGAAGCCGACAACTACTGTACAAAAGAGTCCACTTATTATACTCAACAGTACCGAAAATTCCCTCTTTCTCCTAAAATTAATAATTACCGTACATTAAAAATAATTAAATAAAATAGAAGAAACACACATGTCGACGAATTAAGATAAAGTGGCGGGTATTTTGGGTAGGAAGAAAGAGAAAAAGCATCCATGTTCCACGTGCTTTAAACAATAATGTTTCGCGTCTAGTTTTTGTGCGTTTCGTGTTCTCTCTGTCTCAAACGTTTCCACAGCTCTACAGAAATCTTCACATGTTTTTAATAATTCAATTTCGAATCTGTATATATATATATATATATATATATAAGTCAGTCTCCTTTGAACTTCCATCATCTTCTTTCAACCTTCTTTGCTTCTCTTTCTCTTCTAAAGTTTTCTCTCTTCAATATTTGGCTTCACGTCTCTCTCTATCAAAAGCTTCATCGATTTGATCTATACGCTGCGCACATCATCAGGTGAAGATTGTCCGTCGACATGAGGAGGAACTGCAATTTGGAACTTCGCCTTCTTCCCTCTTCCGCTGCTTCTATTTCTCCGGCCGACACGTCAAGAACTGGCAGCGGCCACCGCCGTCGCCACCATGAAATGTAAGCTCTCTCGTTCTCTCTTTTATTTACGTTTCTGCTGAAGGAAAACAGAACGAATATATATCAATGTTGTTTGACGTGTCTGACTTTTTTCTTCTCTTTTTGTGATTGAAGAATGGAAGGGTCAAGCGCGAGGGCGAGTGCGAGTGCGAGCGCAAGTTCACGCAATCAGCAACAGCCCTTAACCATTTTCTACAATGGAAGGGTTTGCGTTTGCGATGTTACAGAACTGCAGGTGTGTGTAACGAGACCTCTTTCTCTTCATCTTTGTTCAATATCTGATATTATTCATTCAAAAAAATTGACAAATTTGTCAAAATATAATTGCAGGCTAGAGCCATTATTTTGCTTGCAAGACGGGAAATAGAAGATAGAATAAAGACTCCGACTGGATCTGAACCAGCGTCACCAACTCTACAATCTCAATTATACAGTCCTAGTAGTGGCCTTTCCATGAAGAGATCACTGCAACGATTTCTCCAGAAGCGAAAGAACAGAATCCTGGGAGCGTCCCCTTACCATTAAACAGTTTTGAGGAGAAGAAGAAAGCACAATATTATAGATTAATTTCTGTTTAGTTCTTTGTAACAAACCGATTATCGATATACGTATCACACGAGGCATGTAAATTAATTGCTTTAATTTGGAATGTTTGTTAAGTTCTTGTTCATTAATTAATCAGATCCATTTAGGGTACCCTCTGGAAATTGCTGTTTTGGATTTGGCTTTCGTGGTTTCTACTTTCTAGGGTCCCCTTGAGATGAATTATTGTTGAGAAATGAGAATTTAGAGCTATCATTAATCCATTTGTTGATGTAACAATTTAGTCATCGACACACCATTTTTTTCTTTTTAAAGCCTCTGGCTATAATATCCGTTAATATGTGGACGGGAAATGTTTAATTATGAAAACAACAGCCAATAGGATTAGATTGTGATTCATAAGTTGATTTTTAAAATATGGGCATAGTATCAAGATAGCATGATCCTTCCCAAGCATTATTAAATACTAATGATGGATGGTTTCATTAGGTTTAAATAGGATGGTTCCAATTCTCAGATAATATCTACTTTATTATTTTAAATTGAGATTTGTGATAAAGTAAATCTAATTTATATCTTAAACTTTAAATTTGAAGTGACATGACACTTATTAATAATTTTTATCATTGAAATCTTTTACAACACAAATTTATACATAAATTATAAATTATAAATTATAAATCATTAGATGATGTTAAAATTAATGGTTCAGAATACCCAAACTTTTAATTCAATATTTTCTCTCTTACAATTTCTCTCCAAGCATTAAATGTTTTGTCTCTTATTCTAATTCTATTTTATCTTTCTATTTCATCTTTTTTTTTTTCCATCTTTTCTTTTAACAAAGAAAATATGGAATCACAAATTAAATTCTTAAATAATTTTCAACAAAAAATCAACAATCATAAATTATATTATTTTATTTATAAATAATTTATATACAAATTATTTATTTTTAACAACCATAGTGATATTATTTAAGAATTTTTATTTTTTAACAAAAATCAAAAATTAAATTCTTTTATTTATAAATAAAATTATAAAAATTATTTAAGAATTTAATTTGTGATTTTAATTTTTTTTTTTTAAAGAAAAGATAGAAACAAAAATGAGATGAAAGAGAATTAAGAGAAGAGATAAAACATTTAATGCTTGGATAGAGATTGTATGAGAGAGAATATTGTATTAAGAGTTTGGGTATTCTGAATCATTAATTTTACTATCATCATATGGTTTATAATTTATATTTAAATTTGTGTTTGAGTATTTGAGTCAGCTTGTGTTTGAGCAAGCTTACGCACACCTCGACTAATCCTAGGGATATGTGCCTGTTGCCCTCATAAGTTTCTCAGTATAGATCAGCTTAAGTCGCTGGATTTTACATCAGAGGACATGACCTCTTAGGGGTGTGTACTTAGGCGTGGAAGGGAGCATACCAATAAGTTTAAGATCCCCACTATTTGTGATACATACAACTTGATATAATAAAATGTGATAGGATGAGGTTCAATTAAAATGTTATATCAAGTTGTAGATATTTAATTGTACAAGATGATTGTATATAAAAATATTATTTTAGATAGTATATATAATATAATTCGAACCAAATGATATATTTGATTCTTATAAAATTTATGATCAATCTCATAGCCCTTTTAATTTCTTATGAGGGTTGTTAAGACTTTATACAATCACATATAAATTTAAAAAATCCATGTAGATTTACTTAATTTTTTTTAACTAATTGACTATTTCACCTTTTAATCATTTTTTTAATAAGAATTCTTTGATCCAGAGAAACTTGATGGGATTACTCTAAAATTAATTTTATCTCCAATTAAACCCATTTACAAAATTAACATAAAACCATTAAACTTAAATTCTTTCTCTTTCGTTAATATGGACAACATTCCATCTTAATTATGAATAACATATATTTGTATACTACTGCTTTTGCTAGTTGATTAACTCAGTAATCTCCTCAATTCAGAATTCTACACGTTTAGTTTAATGCTCTGATCACCCTTAATAAAGATATGATTTGATTTGATTTGATTTTTGAAATAGTTAATGTTGCAGCAATAATTGGATAAGGCTGCCTTTAGTGCCATCATTTCTCACTTCGTTTCAAGCTCTTTCCTCATCCTGCACGTGAACCATTTTTCTCATTTTCTAATTATTATAGCTTCAGATTCACTTAATTCATGGTTTACATGGAAAGTGTGTAGCAAATATTTAGGTCCTTCCGGTTAAAAACGTTTTTAAATTGACAGAAACGAATTGAAAAACGTTTTCCAAGTTAGAAAATATGTACACTTTCACACACGTACGTCTAAAATTTTGATTCAAAGGGGGTTGAAATAAAATGAAAGATCTGAATGCCGTTTCATTTATTTTTGGATAGACATGAAAGGGGTCAAATGCAGGAGGAAAAGATGGAAGATAGTTTATTGAAGAAGGTCCCTTGAATGTGGCCTTGAGTTATTGCCTTGACAGAGGCCTTTCAAACAGCTAGAAAGCAAGTGGGCTCTTGCAATGTTACTACAACCTGGCTACAGCGCGAGGGGGATCCCAATTGGTCAAGATGTGGTTACGAGTAATCTCTTTGAGAGTGCGACATCCACTTAATGCCATGGTTAGCTCAAACTCATCGCGAAGCATCTGAAGCACTTTCCTCACACCAGCCTCACCTTCAGCCGCTAGTGAGAAAATTACTGGCCTTCCAATCTGAACAACAAAAGTAACGAATAAAAAACAAAAGCAGGAAATAAATATTGCATGAGAAAGTCGATTTTCCAAAGTAGTTTCACATTTGTAGACTTACAAATACTCCGGACGCTCCTAGAGCCAAGGCCTTGAAGACATCTGTCCCACGGCGGATTCCACCGTCTAGGAACACAGGAACTCGGCCTTGTGCTGCTTTCACAACCTGTAAAGTTTCCAGGAAATTATTGAATCAAATTGAAGAGTATAGGGATATATACTAGAGAGAATAATAAGGTGGAAAATTGTATGATTATTGGGAAATGCAAGCAAATGTACCTCTTCCAAAGCCATTATAGTGGCAGGTACATAATCTAGTTGGCGGGCGCCATGATTGGATACAATGATTCCTGCAGCTCCATGTTGTATGGCTATAGTTGCTGCAATATTGTAATAAAAATGGTTAATTATAACTCCAATTAAGAGGGGCATGTAGAGCAGGAAATAGATGCTTACTATCCTCAGCAGTTAGAACACCCTTCACTAGAATTGGCAATGAAGTTATTGTTTGAAGCCACTTCACATCCTGTTCAAAGTCCAGAAAATGAAGTTTAACAAATTCCAAAGTGATCAATTATAAAGTTGAAAAGTCTTTAAAACAGATATTTTACCTTCCAGCTAAGTGAACGGTCGACTTGGCCAGCAACATATGAAGCTAGTCCAGAGTCATTAGTCTACAAGGTCAATCATAACAATTGTGAAACATGAAGTGCGACATATCGAAACTATAACAGTAAAATCAGTTGGCTTTAAGTCACACACATTTTCCATCCTGCCAAGATCCAAGTCCTCGAAGTTCTTCAAAGTCAGGTGTGGAGGCAAAGTAAATCTGTGAAGACACCAATTGAAGAATTAAATGTCCATGAAAAATTATAATAATCTCTATTCTTACAGTAAGATTAAACTGATAAATTTATTGAATGATTAGATGGCGAAACTAGATCTCTTTGAATATATATTTTTCTCATTTGTCGTGCTTTGAAAAATTATTAACCTGTTCTTGATATCAGCTTCCCTACGGCCAAGCCTTGGAGTATCCACAGTGAGGGCAATTGCCTTGAAACCAGCCCTTTCAGCTCGTCTCACAAGCTGTGTGACAATATTCCTGTCTTTGTACACCTGCATTTGAGTATAGAGCAATTTATAGATTGGGAAAATCACACAAATGGATCCTATATCTTTGTATTTAGAGTCCAGGAAAATGTAACAAAAATATGGTTACAAAATGTAAATCCTTTGTGGTCAATGTTCTCTTTTAGAAGCAGATAATGATATTACAATGCTCATAATAGGGAAATGACAATGGAAATAAAAAATGATTTCTCAAACTCACATAGAGTTGGAAAAAGCGAACTCCAGGTCCAGTTGAAGCAACCTCCTCAACACTGGAAGTAGCCCATGAGGAAAGTGTCTGAAAGAAGAAATCAAGCACTAATTGGAAAAAAGTCACAGCATCTTGATCATAACTACAATGACACCATTTAAGCATAGCAGGCCCCTAGTGCTTTGCCTACAAAACCACTCTTTGGAGCCTACTTCTAAGATACAACTTAAACCAAGAGCAAATTTTGGGAAGCAGACCATAATTGTGCCTGCTGCCGCAGCTGCTCTTGCTGTTGCATACTCTCCTGCATAAAGTAAACTCTTATGGTCACAAATGTATATTAATTGGTTTTCATTCACTATCAAAATCTATTTGCAGAAGATAGGGATGCAGTGGCAGAAAAAACTAAATGATTTCACATCAACGAAAGTACACCAGGTTCTGAAAAATTTATAGTAGTTCCAAAGCAATGTTCCTGTTCTAGATTTTTTCAAAAATGTAAAATCTTCCAGTAATTTCAGAAAAAACCGAGAACTAAATCAGAAAACAGTATTGAAATAGACCTATTTTAGAGGCAAAAAGAATAGCATTCATCTTAAGTCATTAGACTGGTACATCTTTTGTTCCTAGATGTTCAAAAAAAAAAAAAAAAAAAAAAAAATAAGTTTTG
>JANKKB010028356.1:0-11278 GCA_026225775.1 Bursera palmeri | reverse complement strand
ATATATGTATATGTATGTATATATAATGGATATTTGCGATTTGTTGCATAAAGTTCACATTAGAGAGAGTCTTAGCCCTTGTGCAATTTTAGCTTAACTTACACCTAAAAAGGATGGATGATGGAGGAAATGTATGGACAGTTGAGTTATCAACAAGATTATGTTCAGGATAGATTCCCAATCCCTTGCCTAGATGATTTGTTGGATCAATTAAGTGGGGCTACCGTGTTTTCCAAGCTTAATTTGAAGAGTATGTATCATCAGATTCGTAACTGCCCCGGTGAAAAGTGGAAAGCCGATTCAAAACAAGAGAAAGATTGTACAAATAGTTGGTCATGCTATTTGGGTTATCTAATACTTCTAGTACCTTTATACAAGTGATGAACTAGATCTTTCGACTCTCTATCGATAGGTTCCTTGTGGTCTACCTCGATGACATCATGGTACAAAGTGCTACTTGGGAACTACATTGCAACACCGGAGGAAGGTTTAAGTTGTGTTACGCAAGGACCAATTCTACGCGGCATCAGTTAATGTTCTTTCTTCACTGATTCAATTTTGTTCATGGGATGCATAGTATCAAAAGATAGGTTGTCTATAGATGAATCTAAAGTAGAAGCTGTGAGGCAACAACCAGTTCCTACTACAATCCATAAGGTGCATAGTTTTTACGGATTAGCGTCCTTTAATAGTAATAAACACTTCATAAATAACTTTTGCACCGATACCGCACCCTTTGTGGATTGTATGAAGGTTTCGGAAGTTCTCATGGACAGAGGAAGTCAATAAAGCATTTGAACAAATCAAGAAAAAGTTGACAACTACTACTATTCTTATGTTGTTTGACTTTTTGTAACTTTTTGAGTTACATTGTAATGCTTTAGCTATCAGCATTGGAGCCGTCTTCAATAAGGAAGGTGACCTATTACTTATTTCAGAGAAAAATTGGGTGGGTCCAAACTCAACTATAACATTTATGATATGAAATTCTATACACTGGTCCAAGCTTTAAAGCATTGGAATTCTTATTTGGCTTACAATCAGTTAGTCCTATATTCTGACACATTACTATTAGAGAAATCAATCCTTTTATCTTTCCTTTTTCTAATATAATTAATATTTCATTCTTTCTTGGAAGCAAATTGAAATGATTAAAAGTTACGAAGAATATTATAAAAATTCTATGAATTTTATCTATTTAATTATATTATTAATATTCTGTCAGGTTGTAAAGATACATTTTACAATTAAATTATAAGCATAACATTACTCAAAAAGACAAATTATATTGACCACTTCAACTATATATCTAAAAATTAATTTAATTTCTAAATCTCATTTTAACCTCCGACATGTTATTCTATTATTTATTATCTCTTCATGCAGCCTTAACCTAGCTCCATAAAATGAAACTCTACAGTGCTAGTTCTCAAGTTCTTGTCTAAATAATCAAAATGATACTAAAAAAGTTAAGATATAATTAGTAATATTTAAAAAAAAGATTATTTACAATATTCAAACAACATTACTTGAGCATTAATGTTAATTTCTCGTACCCAAATAAAGGAGATATATCACCACAAGAATAGAGTACTTCTTGACAAGCTAGCCATTCCAAATATATATGAAGCTACATGCAAAGCACCACACTACATTAGAGAATCCAATATATAGCAAATAATTAACAAAAATAAAATATCACCAATGTTTTATTAACCCCAAACTATAATCTCCATCTGAATTATAATTTCAATTTCGATAATTAAAATAGATAAGTACTTATTACTGTTAACAACTTTTTATAATCTATAAGCTATCCTTAGGTGGCAACCAAACGACGCAAAAATAAAATTAAAAGAACTTTTGACATTTAAAAAACTCTTTTGGCCCGCAGATAGGCTCTTAATTTATTTATTAATGCTTGATTAGATAGAAAATACAACATTAGCCAGATTTGTACAAAATTAATGAGAAAAACCATTCTTACAATTTTAATTGTGCATGTTCTTAAGAAAATGTAAAGGTCGAAGATTAAATTTAAAAAAAAAAAAAAAAGGAGCAGAAAGTATTTCTATAGATTTATAAAGCTTAAAGGATAACAAAAGTTAAAAAGATCATAAAGAGTCATAATACTCAAATGAGAGAATTTCTTTCTTTTTTCCTAGAGTATCATATAAATAAAGATGATATCGTTATGAATAATAAATATATTTAAAGAATTTAATATGATTAATAGTTTAACATACCTTCTATTGTAGGGAGATATCTTTGATTGTAATACACAAAACTCCACTTGACAATCACTAGATTTTCGTTTTTGTTTTTTCGTTTTTTTTTTTTTTGGTTTTTATGGAAACAAAACAATCACCACTCAAACAATTTGATACAACCTGCATGGAAAATGATGAAATAACTATTAAAATACTACTAAAAAATTAATAATACGCGTACTTAATTTATTAATTGTATATACCTATCCTGAAAGAAATAATTTTGATAGAAAACTATCCACAACTAATGCTTGTTTAGATAGAAAATACAACAAAAGACAATTTTTTTTTTTTATGGAATAGATAAGAGAAACCATTGTTACAATTTATTTAAATATGCTCTTAAATAGAGAAATAATAATTTCATCAGTGAGGTTTTAAAAAATACCAACAACGTCCCTCCTCAACCTTAACATTGTTTGCCAACATTAATTCAGACATATATGAAATTGTAATGGGCCCCTTAAAGTAAGAGATAAATCAAATTTCATCCTTAAGTTTTTTAAAATACATGATCTCCTTCTAAGGGGGTAGGCCATAATAAGAACAATAGTTGAAGGAGGACCAAATACGGAAAAAGAAGAATATAGGCAGCTAAATTGTAAAAATATTTAATTATTTTGTGTTTGATTTAAAAATTCTGGAGGGCTGGAGGGGCCACCAGGCCTTCCCAGGTCATATTAGTGCAGCTTCACACCCGTTATGATGTGTAGTGGCTTGTTGGTGTGCAGTTTGATATTGTAGAGACGAAGAGTGTATACCGATAGGGTAAGGTATGTCTGCAATGACGTTAATACAATTTGTTAGGTTTTAAATTCTTCATTTTATTTGTAATATATATTTTTAATTATTTATACTATTATAATTTATTAAAGGTATTACAAATATTTTTCTGTTATGACAATTTTAATATTCACTTTTTTATAAATTTGTTTAATGACAGAAAATTGTAGGGGGTAGATATATTTTTTAAAAAATCGAGGATGAAAAATTTGTGTCTATTTCAAAGAGAGATGTAATTTCCTGAAACCTCAATTGTTTTTAAAGCAAGGAATGATATTTTATTAGACTAAAAATGGAAAGATTAATTGTACATAAAAATATAGGCGAATAAATTTATAATCTTTTTTTAAAGAACAACGAAGTTTAAAGATCACGAATAATCAATAATCAAATAGAAAAAATTTAACCCCTCAACTTGTATCATATTTATTAGCATGCTTGTAAATAAAAATGACATTGTCACATATATCTAAAGAATTTAAAATGATTAATGTTTTCACAGTTATATAATAAAGAGATATTTTTAACAAAATCTTTTTTTTAATGGTAAATAATTTGAAACAATCTACAAAGAAAATTATGATATGAAATAATCGATTAACCAAAGCACCTCAATCGCTTAACTATTATTGGGTTAGGCTGGAGTAACTTGATTTTTTTTACTTAATTTCTCATACTCGTCTATAACTATAGTCTATAACTATAATCATTGATCAAATGGTTATAAATTATTAACTATCTTATTTTTTTATAACCATTGGATTATAGTTAATCAATTGTTATAAAAAAGTATAAGAAATTAAGTCAATAAATTAAGTTACAATAGCCTGACCTATTATTAATAGAGAAATTAGACCTTTTATTTTTCCTATTTCTAATCTAATTAATATTCCATTCTTTGTTGGAAAAGCAAATTGAAATGAGTAAAAGTTTATGAAGGATATTATAAAAATTTTATCTATTTAATGATATTATTAATATTATGTCAGGCTGTAAAGATATATTTTATAATTAGATTATATGCATAACATTACTCAGAAAGACAGATTATATTGACTTCTTGAACTATGTATCTAAAAATTGATTTAATTTCTAAATCTCATTTTAGCCTTTACATGTTATTTTATTATTTATTTTCTCTTGATGTAGCCTTAACCTAGCTCCATTAAATGAAAGTCTACGGTGCTAGTTCTCAAGTTCTTGTCTAAATAATCAAAATGGTAATAAAAATGTTTAAGATATAATAGTATTATTTTTTAAAAAGGATAATTTACAATATTCAAACAACATTACTTGAGCATTAATGTTAATTTCTCATACCCAAATAAAGGAGATATATCACCACAAGCACAGAGTACTTCTTGACAAGCTAGCCCTTCCAAATATATATTCAAACAACATTACTTCATCATTGGATATTCAGATCTTCAAATATTTGCAAAAATAAACTCCAAGGATTGGGTTTAGTGTTATAAAAAACCCTAAACTTATCACTGATTGTAGATCTATATTTCTTGCTGCTTATAGGTCAGGTTATTGTAACTTAATTAATTTATTTATTTAATTTTACACATTTCTTCATAATCATTGATTACCATTAATCCTAATGTTACATTTAAAGCTTAAAATTAGTGTCCATACCTTCAACGTAAGATTATGAACAGGACTTCATTTCACCTTTCCTCAACAAAATATGAAATAAAGTGAAAACTACACTTGACTCTTGTGAGATGAGAGAAGTCAAGTAAATCTGCAAGTAAAAAGTAAGAAACTCAAAGAGATTAGCATATCAAACATAACCAAAAAATCTAATCTAAACTCAATGATTATCTTCTAATTTTCTTAAATAAAAAGAAATCTAATCTAATACTCAATGAGTATTAACGTGCGTAGGTTCTACTTGTACAGGGGAATTGGCTTTGCTTAATAAGTGAGTTCGTATCGTAAGACCGTCGTACGGGGCACTAGAGTGATCAAAAGTGTAGTTCTGTTTCAAATTCTGACCATAACATCGTAGCTGCTTCATTTAGAAATTTGTTTGGGTTTTGTTTTATATTATCACAGCCATTAACGGTTGTAACATTGAGAGATGAGAAAAAAGAAAAATTACTGTTTGGGATGATCAAAGTTGCATCATACTCACAGGTTACGCTTCGTTTGGAGAGAATTAAGGCAGTCGTGCCCTATAAGACTTTGAAGACAAACAGAAGAGGTAGCAACAAGCTTGGTGAAGGTGACAATAATTCTCAACTATAAGACAAAGAGAATTGACTCTGAAATGTCTCAGTCTTCGGAGTCTTGTAATGAGTTCGGTAAAAAGTTATCAATCATCCACAGTAAAGAGGAATCCCACGCCCTTCTCTGCCACTACGTATACAGTTTCCTCAAGAAACTGTATCTTCAGATCTTCAAATATTTGCAAAATTTCTGTCACCTATCATTGTATATGAAACTTCATCATGACATGGAAAAGATTCAAGATTGAGCATCCATTCTACCCGTATAACTTCATCATCATTGATTATAGATCTATATTAAAGTTTACTGTTACAAGCTCTTCTCTTTTTAAGAAAAATATATACACGAGATTAACTAAAAATATCTAAAAAATGTTAAGCACAAATAAATAAAATAGCTTACTTGTTTCTGTAACTCTTAGCAAAAGAGGAACTTCAGTTGACTGAAGGTCAAGATCTACGGAGCAACCACACACACTACTTTCAGATCAGATAAAAAGGATTGGTCCAATGCGTGTCTGCATATATATATATATATATATATATATATATATATATATATATATATATATATCTTTGTTGATAATGTAAATTTTGTCGTGTCAGATGAGAATCAAGCATCAGCCAATGAGAATCAAGGAAAGGTTGAAATAAGATCAGATAAGACAATAGACAACAAAAACGATGACGTGGAAATAATTTTCTGGTTTCTACATCTTCCCTCTTGTTTTAATTGTACTCATTTTTAAATAAAGGTTTATTATTTTTCTTAGAAAAATTTTTAATTTTGTTATCGTACACTATATTTGTTTCTCTTTATTTTCAAAATAGAAAATAAATCATTATAGAAATAATTATAATGTATTATTGACATTGTTTAATTGACAAATAATTATTGTTTTAAAAAGAAATTACAACTTTTAAAATATGGTTTACCAAAAATTTTACAACTTATTTTTATAATTGATTATTCTCATACCAAAGCTAAAGTTGATTATTTCTTAAACTATAACAATCTCAAATTGAGCCTTACAATTATAAAAATACGTTTATCTTTTGAAAATCTTATCTTTTAATAGAAGTTTTTTAAAATTTTAAAAATAAATTCTCAAATAGGAGAGGATATTAGTGAGTAAAAATTATTTGTAATTCTTTTTAGGA
Source organism: Bursera palmeri (assembly GCA_026225775.1). Lineage (NCBI taxonomy): Eukaryota > Viridiplantae > Streptophyta > Magnoliopsida > Sapindales > Burseraceae > Bursera > Bursera palmeri. Next base: position 4,827 of record JANKKB010028356.1, on the reverse strand, counting down.
AGGATTTTCTGGTCCTAGTTGAATAGGAATTGCATCAATATATAAAAGTTAGGCTATCACAAATTTGGTGGTTCTTCGTATGGACGAATATGAGTGAGTAAAAATATCAAATTTATCAAATTAAAAAAAAAAAAAAACTAATTTAAGATTATTTAAAGGTTTCAAAAACTGACCAAAAAATCAAATTTAATAACAATATAGGTAAATATTATCAATGATCCAAACTAAGGCCTAATATTTGCACTAATCCTAAAGTTTCTTCAAACATATTTAATGCAAAAAATAACTATACTTTTTAAGTTTAATTAGTATTTCAAGTGATATGAAAATAATTTAAAAAATGGTATCATTCATTACATTAATTCAATATCAATATGTCAAATTATTTTATTTATGTCGCAAAACTTAGGATTAGAGTTAAAACTTGAGATTCACAGTAATGAATGAAACAATTTTTGAGATTCACAGTAATGAATTATACAAATTTTAAATTATTTTATTTATGATACAAATCATATTTGGGTTTTGATATTTAAAAAAATAGTATTAACTTTGGGTCCGCAAGTGCGTCAAGGGATAGATTTGCGATAACATTATTTGACGAAGGATTCAAAGTTGAGAAAAATAAAGAGTTGATTGAACCCAAAAGCTATCATATGAATCCACGTTACAAACTCCTTTTCTTTTGACGCGTACCCAGTGGAAAAGAAGGACTAACAAGAGAAGACAAAAAAGATTGCACGATTGTGCTTTCAGCTCAAAAGTTACCTTATCAGAGTCTTATTGAAGAATCTTACAATTGACAAAGGAAACTCTCTACTAAGCCTCGCTTCCATACATTCACTATAATTGTGCTCAAAAGTTTCCCATAAGCTAATAGAAATATAAGATATGCAAATTAATGCATGCATCATTGCTGTTATATTAAGGAGCTGCTCTCTTATTGGATGCTACTGCTATACATGTGATGCTTAAAAATATGTATGAGTTATTCTTGTGCAACCCACTAAGATAAAGTAGAAACAGAATGACAAGAAAACATATAACTACATCTCCTTAATAAGCACCCCTTGTTCACAACTGTAGGCACACTCATCTATTTCTGAAACTACAGATCTAGTTAAAAGAATAGCTAGCGCTATTATTCTATTTTGTTAATTGATCAATTTTTTCAGACCACAACTACACTAGGCTGAGGAACTGTACTCAAATCAACTTCAACAATATTAGTTTATCAACGGGAGATGGTTAAGGTACAATGATCACTATAAGAGATTTCATATTGATCACATAAGCCGCGATCATATAGAAGATAATGAAAATGATTAATTCCATATAGAGGAAATAACAATATTAGTTTATCAACACGTCAAGTTTTTTTTTTTAAAAAAAAAAAAAAAAAAAAAAAAAAAAAAAAAAAAAAAAACTCAAATTCGATAACTTGTATTTCTGAAACATCATTCATCCTCATGAAATATAATCAACTTTTCATAAACGTATGCATTTATGTATGTATGTATGTATAAATCAACACACAACATCATAGAGGAAATGTGCAAGAAATAAAGCTTAATCAACAACAATTGCAAAACATAACAAGAACCAAAGCTTCAGGGTTTAGCTTAAAAGAAGGTCTGATGTGGTCTTCGAAGACACATGCAAGTGTGAAGAGATGTAGGAACCAAAGAGACCTCAGAAGAGACATCTTCAAACATTCAAATTGCAGACAGTGGGATAATTCCCTTGTGCTGTATATTCTTTTTCCATGGAACAAGCCCCGGCCCATTCTTCTTCTAACTGAGTGGTTGGTGAGAGCTGGAAACTAAAAAGAAATTCAAAGAAACAGTCATTAGTTGATATCATAGTCAAATTCAGCATAAAACAATTTGGATTAGTTCCTTTCACCGGAGAAACATAACAAAAATTATACGTGTGTTCTTTGATGCAGTTCAGCTTTATTTTAAAACATAACTAAAAAGTAATGCTTATGCTGCAAAAATAAGAAATAATATAAGGTATTTGAAAATGTTTTTGAAACTATTTTAAAAATAAGCTGTTGTAAATATAAGTTGGTTTTATAAAGAGTTCTACAAGTAGGAAACCTCATGCTTTTGAAGGGTTATTTCTGCTTCTAAAATATAAAAAGTCAAAATTATCCTCATAACAAATTTAAAACTACAAAATTCTCCTTAACCTAGAAAATTGCCCTTAAACTATAAAAGTTAATGAATATTTAAAATTATGTTATTTTTTCTATAAATTATTAATTTAATTATATTTTGATGTTATTGTTGATATATTGATATATTATATTAAACATTATTTTTATAATTAATATTTATTAAATTTAACGAATATATATTATAATCGTAAATTTATTTTATTTTAGATATCTCTAGCAAGGCACAGAATTCCTTAGTGCATTTGGCTTTGCAATCATTGTACTTGAAAAAGGACGTAATGGACATAATTAAAGGAGAATCTGAAACACCAGAAGGAAAGAAAAGCAGAGAAGTAGAATCCCTCTTTTGAAACCTCATATTTTTTTAACAAAACTCATTCCAAAAGGCTCATATAAATTGGAAAAATTTCAGTCACACAAATTCATAATTTACCTTATCGCAGATCTTATCCAAGAATCTTACAAGAGACAACCAAAACTCTCTACTTAACCTCGCTTTCATTAACAGCATTGCCAAACTTACAGCTCAAAAATTGCCTATAAACTAATAGAATTAAAAGAATTAAATTCATGTATGCATTAATGATGTTATATTAAATGTCTGTAAATGGTTCAGTAGGCAAGAACCCTCACATGCATAGAGACTATATCATATTGGATTTGACTTCAGAAAATTGACGATGGCAAAATCTAATTTTCATTTTAAGCCCCTAGAGCGCATTTAATGCTATAACCATGCATAAGTTATTCTTACGCAACCCACACTAAGATAAAGTAGAAACACTTACTTGGAAGAGTCTCTCGCCTACTAGCCGAGTCTTTCAATGGAATCAGTTCAAATTTATTTTGCTTTTCAATTTCTATTATGTCTTGCTAGATTATTATTAAATGAACAGTTTTCCGTTATTATTAATTCCTTATTTCTGAACTTCAATTTTTATGATTTTTTGTTCAATTATTTGATTGAAAAAAATACTTTTCATCATTATGATAGTTAGGAACTATCTAATTAAATTAGCCTTGAATGCTTGAATGAATTATATTAATTTCTTTGATTTATTATATTTCAATTATTTTAATTAGTCTTCCAATGGAATTTCATTGTTAAGCTTTCAGGTTATACAACTTAAGATGGAAAAACAGGAGCAGATTACAGATCTTAAGATCAGATGGGAGGCTAATATCCCACGGTTGTCGTTCACAGTGGTGCATTATATTCACTGGTTACCCGCCGTTTGGGAGCGGAGCCGATGACCATTATATTTTGTTTAGTAATAATTGAAGTCAAGCTCAATTATCAAATATAATACAATTAAAGAAGTTCAATATATGAAGCTGATGTATGACATTTGTAGGCTACATGAAAATAAAAATCAACAATGTTAGAATTTATAAATTGGACTTTAATTGTTAAAACTTTTGGTGCCAGTGAGATTAATTTCAATAACTATCACATTAATATCAGGAATTAATTAAGAATTATAAATTAGATTTTAAATATTGGTGGAAATCGAAATCTTAATCATTATTATTCATTAGATTTTGTCAATTTAATTTAGTTTTGTGTGCTCTCTTTAATTTTTCATATCTTAGTTTAATATAATTTTAAAATTGTCAGCTAATTATTTTGAACTAGATTAGTAATTATATTAATTCAGATTAAAATCTATTAATTGATAAAGTGTGGATTAGATCTCGCATAACATTAATTTATACTCGAATAGACTTATGTATTTGTAAATAACTCAATCCCTAGAATTACTCTAAGGCCCAAATTAAAACAAAGCCCAGCCCAAACTATTAAACCTCATACCAAAAGGCTCATTTTTAAGAATCCTACAGGCGAAGACATATACCCTTTCACTGTATTTGACAAATATAACCTTGACTCCTTTTTAATTATTATTTTTTTGGGTTTGTTAATTATAATAATTTTTATTATTTTGATATTTTAATTTATTCTAATTGTTTTTGAATCTTTAAATTAATTTTATTAAGATTAAGAAATTATTAATTATTAAGATTTTTTATTATCTTGATATTGTATTTTGTTCCCATTTTCTAATTTTCAAATTGATTATTTTTAAGGCTTAGCACTTATTTATATCGTTTATTTTTAATTAATAGAATTTTTTAATATTTTGATACACTAATTTGTTCTAATTTTTTTGTTTAATTTTCAGATTTAATATTATCATGATTTTAAAAATTAATATTTTTTATTTATTAAAAGTTTGTAATTATGGTATTTAAAAGCTTTTATGAGATGATGGAGATTTTACTAGTTTACCCTTTTCCTGTTAACTTTTAACTAACTTTGACAAATAGTAGTGTTAGTATTGATATCTGACCAAATCTCATAGTCATTTTTGATCTTAGGTCTTAGTTCAGGCTCATTAGAATATTTACTGTAACAATATCAATTCATCAATTAATTGAAGTGTATATATAATCATATGTTATAAAAGAAGATAAACTAATAATAATATGAAAATTTTTATGAAGTTCAAATCTGTCACGACCCGGAATCCCTTATACAGGAACCCTGGGGTGACTACGTAGATAGATAAAATAAAAGTAAATAAAAACCAATAAAATACCTTTAAATAAAACATTTATACTGAAAAATGGGTTACAAATTTTTT
>JANKKB010028355.1:0-14292 GCA_026225775.1 Bursera palmeri | reverse complement strand
ACTTTTAAGTGCTTATCAGTAATTAGCAAGAATTAAAAGAGAAAAGGGAAGAGAAACATACAAGAATTATAGTGGTTAGGCTACAAGCCTACGTCTACTATAACGACAAACTAATTCACTTTTATAATTAGGGTTACATCAATAAGTTTATATAATATACCTTAGTTTCTAAAATATCCTTACAATATTATACCGCAGGAGCAAAACCCTTTCACCCCCAACCCATATGCATTATTAGGGCCCAAACGCATTAATGAAGAGCAATATCATCATAAGATCGTCTTGCTTGCTTTGTAGTGTTGTCTTATCACTTTTTCTAGTGATGTGTAGACTACTGGGTAGGGTAGGAGAAATGGCAAGGAGAGGAAGGAGCCACGGCTATGGCTATGGCTATGCGTTGAGCTTTAAAAGTCTCATAAAGATTTTGCCAATGCCTCTCTTCCTTAAGACTCTCACTTCAATCCGAATGCCAATTTGGTATAAGTTCGTTTTCCTTTTGTCAAGGTCATAAAAGGAACGTAAGAGAGGTGAGAGATGATTATTTATGTCATGTGTATAGTTGTTTTTCTAGTTCATGGATCTCGATGGATGTGAGAGTTTTGGGCAAAAACTGATACTTATCTGACACAGTCAACTTTGCAGACTGCAACATAACTTATGATCTGCAGATGTGGCTGCAGAGTGAATAAAAAATACTAACTTCCAACTATGTAAATCTGGAGGCTTCTCCGTTTGGAAATAATGGGAGAGGGATATTGCCTGTACATGCATTTAACATCATGAACTGAAATTACGGACGCATGTACTGGCTACCTAAATTTCCGCCAAACAACTTGCAAAACCAATGCAAAGTACGGAAAATACAATGCTGTGTTGTCTCTAGCTTCAAAATTAAATTGTTAAAAAATGGAAAATTCAATGCTGTGTTGTCTATTAAATTGTAAATTGTCAAAAAATTAAAAAATTAAATTTGTTGAGAGTGGGATTTGAACCCACGCCCTTTCGGACCAGAACCTTAATCTGGCGCCTTAGACCAACTCGGCCATCTCAACCCTGCCTTATTTGTGCACCAGCTAAAATTGAAATCAGTGAATTAAACGTTCACTACTGATTTTACAACTTTTCTGTAACAACAAAACTAAACTAATATGCGCCTTTTCTTCCGTGAGGGAAAGTCCATTCCATCCGAGCACCCAAAAACAAAAGAAGAAAGCTTCACTAGATAGCAACAGATAGGAATTTTACTGAAAACAAGGGTGATTTCGATCTTCTGTTTCGAAGTGGTGTACAAGTTAGATAAAGATTAAAGAGTGACTTGACAGACAAAAGGGGACAGAGAGAGAGAGTGTGTGTGTAAGGGAGAGTTTTGATGTAGTGTGGTTCAAGTTATAGCTTTGGGTTATTTTATTTTATTTATGTGTTAAGTTTTATTTTATTTTATTTTATTTTTGGATTATTTTATTTTTGAGTCTTTTCATTATTGTAAGGGATTTTGGGGTATTTTGGTCTTTTATACTTATCCTATATAAAGGGATCAAAACCCTAATTGGAGGTAGCATATTATTATCAATAAAATTCAAGAGAGTTTCTCTGTTTTAGAAAGGTATAACGTAGTTTTCTTTTTCTCTTGCGTATCTGCCTCTTCAAGTGGTATCAGAGCAGGTTTAGCCTGTCTTCTCATGGCATGCAACGATCCGGAGAGCAGCCATCTTTCTAACGAAGAGCAGAAGTTGAGGGTCATAGCAGCATTAGCTACGAAGGACGTTGTTCGTGAACTAGTACAACAACCCAAATTTCTCTTAGATTTAGTTCGTCAGTTGGTTGAACTAGGGATTGGCGGCAACAAGAATCCTGAACCTAGGTGTAGAGGAGTGAATGAGGTCTTTTCTCATGGTCCAACACCAAGGAGACGAGTTCCTGCTTTTAATCTAAAGATTCATTCAGATAATTTTTCAGTAGACGATTCAGATGAAGGAAATACTCATGTAGAATGAAGGAATGATTATCGGCAAAATAGGCAAACTTACCATGACTACAAGGTAAATATGGATTTTTCAATTTTTAAGGGTGACCTGCATATTGAAGATTTCTTAGATTGGGTTATAGATGTAGAGAATTTTTCTGATTATATGGAGATTTCAGAAGATAGAAAAGTGAAATTAGTGGCGACTAAATTAAAAGGTGGAGCATCTGCTTGGTGGAGACAGAAACAAAATGGAAGAAGAATGGAGGGAAGAGAGTCTATTAGAACTTGGGTAAGAATGAAACAAATATTAATGAGGTAGTATTTACCACCAAATTATCAGCAACAATTATATAGGCAATTACAGAATTGTAGATATGGTAGTCGCTCTATTGCTGAATATACAGAAGAATTTCATCGTTTGGGTGTGAGAAATAATTTACAGGAGCCTAAAGAATATGAGATTGACAAATTTATTAATGGTTTGAAACAAGATATTCCAGATCAAGTGGGACTGCATACTTTCTATGATCTTTCATCTGTAGTCAACATGGCAACAAAGGTGGAGGCTAAATTGAAATGCTCTTTTCCACATCGACCACCCCAGCAAAATAAATTTCAAACCAAAAATCCAACACCAATCCAACACAATAATAATCATGCCAACACAAACCCCCCTAACCAACCACAACAACCGAACCCTTATGCAAGACATATACCTGAAAAATGCTACCGTTGTGGCTTGCCTGGCCATCGCTCAAATGAATGCTCAGAGAGGAACAATAGATCTACTAATTATGTGGCAGTTGATAAAGAGCAATTTAAGGAGAATGAGGATGAGTGTATCGAAGTTGTTGATGGCAATGATGGTGAAGAGCTAAATTGTTTTGTTCAAAAAAAATTATTAGCCCCAAAGGAAGAAGAGGAAATTGATCAGCATTAAAATTTTTAGGACACATGAGACTATCAACAACAAAGTGTGCAATGTAATTATTTGATAGTGATAACATCAAAAATATTGTGTCCAAGACGTTGGTAAATGCATTGGGTCTTAAAGCAGAAAAACACCCTTCACCATATAAAATTGGATGGATCAATAAAGGCGTATCAGAAACTCGCATCAATGAGGTATGTCGCGTTCCTTTTTCAATTGAAAAAAATTATAAAGATGAGGTGTTGTGTGATGTTGTAGATATGGATGATTGCCATATTTTGTTGGGTAGACCTTGACAGTTTGATGTAGATGTTACTCATAGGGGAAAAGAAAATGCATATATGTTTTGGTAGTGTGGGAAAAAGGTGAAGTTAATACCATCTAACGACAAGAAACAAAATGAGATAAAAAAAAAAGTGGAGGTGAAGAGTTCTATAACAGTGGTAAATGAGCACATGACTGATGAATGTGAGGGTTGTATGATGGTTACAAGAGAAGAAGAGCTGAAGGCAATGATTATTCCTGAAAAGGTAGCACCGTTGTTGGTAGAATTCTCTTATTCGACATTTATAGATGCCAATAGGGTTACCATCTTTAAGGGATGTGCAATATCACATTGATTTGGCTCCTAGAGCTAGTTTGCCAAACTTGTCACATTACTGTATGAGTCTTTAAGAACATGAAATTTTGCAAGGCCAGCATAGGCGGCACAAAGTTGATACTGATCAACGTAGGCGGCGCAAACTATTTGAGGAAGGTGATTTGGTAATGGTTTATCTGCACAAGAATAAATTTTCGAGAACTTTTAATGTGGCTGATTTATTCGAGTCTCTTTATTCGCCTGCATCACTTGAGGACGAGTTTCTTCCAAGTTAAGGGGACTGATGTAGTGTGGTTCAAGTCATAGCTTTGGGTTATTTTATTTTATTTATGTGTTAGTTTTATTTTATTTTATTTTATTTTTGAGTCTTTTTATTATTGTAAGGGATTTTGAGGTATTTTGCTCTTTTATACTTATCCTATATAAAGGGATCAAAACCTTAGTTGGAGGTAGCATATTATTATCAATAAAATTCAAAAGAGTTTCTCTATTCTAGAAAATTATAACGTAGTTTTCTTTTTATCTCGCGCATCCGCCTCGTCAGTTTTCAGGACAAAGCTAAGCTTATCCGACAAGGACAATTTCACAACTGCAATATGTATTTATTTATTTATTTTAAGCACATGAAGGAAAGATATTTTACAGTTGATGCAATGAAGTCTAATAAGCGATAAACGGAGTGGGTCATGTCCTACTTTAATTTTGATCAGCCGGCAAGGTAGAAACTTTCACTCCACAAATCAAACATCATAGAAAGAAAAAGAAAGCTGAAAAATCAGCGTTGCTGCCGCTGCTCCGAGGGAAAAAGTGAAAAGAATTGGTCGCATATCTAGCGTCTGAGACCTGTGAGACATTGATCAAAGTCGATGTAAAACGATTTAGTCTTTGCGACGAGAAATAAACCAAAGTTTGCATCCGAACAAGAAGTCTATACTTCATTATTATTGTCGGTAAATGATTTGATTATGTAATGATTGATGTGATAATTTTTAATTCATATGACATTATCTGAGATAAATAATTTTAAAATTTTAGGATAAATTAAAATATATATATATATATATATATATCTGGTTTATGATTACACAGATGATGGTGCTTGACCAATTTGTTTTCTAAAAATTTTAAATGCTTATGAAATCCATTTCACAAGTTCTATTTATATCCTCTTATATCTAATCTAATTTAAATCTATATCATTTTTATCTGGAAATTGTGATTTTGGCCCTCTAATTCACCACCCGTTATCATACTTGGACTCCTACAACCTCCCTATAATATCTATGAGAACGTGGTAAAAAATTTAAATTAATTCATTTGTTACCAAAACATTGCCAAAATGTTTTTTATAAGACTAGAGTTCTTTATATAAACAAAGGAGAACGAAGATGAGACTCAAAAGAAAAAAAAGGTTCATTTGTTGAAAACTACTCGCTTTAGCACACATTCAACTACGTCAACTAGAAAGTTCATCTGTCACAACCATATGTGAATAGATTTTTTTTATTGCCTTTAAATATTTAACAATCATCTTGTAAATGGATGTTATAAAGTTGTAGAGAAAATTTATTTGATGAGAGAAAGGCAGAGAAAAGAGGGAGATTTTACTTGTGTTCCGTTGTTTTTGGGTATGAAATGCAAATCCTCTAATTAGACAATGATCTATAAAGGACATTTTCAAAATGACCAATAAATTTTTACATGGACATTTTTGCAATAAATTTTTGCAAAATTAAGGACATTTTCAAAAATGACCTAAATTATGGAGTGTGTTAAAAATTGATCATCTTCCAAAAAATATAAATACTATTATTTTTACATGGACAGATTTTTTTTTGTTGTGGGTGTCTAGGCCTTGATATTAAGTTGAGTCTTTTATGACTCTTAAGTTGTTGGTCTTTTAACACTTAAGATTTGTTAATCTATCGAAAACTAATAGTCGATAGCAAATAAGATTTTGACTAATATCAGATTGAGATCATCTAATTTATTTTTCAACATGGTCGCTTAATTAGAATTCATTTTCATAATTTTTTCTAAAATTAATGACATGGTGAAGTAATAAAATCGTATTCATTATATTATTATAGCTTCCCATATATCTATTTATCTATGTCAAAACTGAACATGAAACAACTAAATTGTAAAGTGGATTGCTCATTTAACTTTTATTCAAGTATTAATTTTTTTTATACTTCTTTTTCAAGTATTATTTTCTTTTTAGATATAAAAAAAATTATAATCATATCAATAACACTATTTGAATCAATTGAACTCATTAAAAAAAATATAACAAAATTTAAATGAAAAACTTTTATTTTATTAATTAAAAAATATAAATAAATATCAACTTCAATTTCATTAAAAAAAAAAAAGAATTACACTAGTATAGTTTTAGTATATCACAACTAGGAAATTTTAGTAAATCGCAATTAGATTAGTACCTACTAAACTGTCAATATTTTACAATTGCTAATTGTAAAATACATAAATAAATAATACTTAAGCCCATTGGATTAGCCCAATGTTTTATGGGTTTAAGCCAGGTTTTATGGGCTGGATCCAAGCAAACCTATTTATCAGTGGGTCGGCTTGGGTCGGCCCCAAAGTAGGTTGGTTGCCTTTTGAGATTTTATTGAAGTACTAATTTTTTTATTCCTCTTTTTGAGGTATTAATTTTTTTTAGATATAAAAAATTATAACAAGTTTCATATCAAAAACACTATTTGAATCAAATGAATTAATTAAAAACGAACATAACAAAATGTAAATGAAAATTTTAATTTTATTAATTAAAAAGTATAAATAAATATCGACGTTAATTGCATTACAAAATAAGAATTGCACTACTATAATTTTAGTATATCGCAATTAGGTTAGCACCCACTAAATTGTCAATCTTTTACAATTCTTAATTTTAAAATACAGAAATAATTAAAACTTAGCCAATTGGGTTAGCCTAATAGGTTTATGGGCTTTAAAAATTTTTCAGGTTTTATGGGCAGACTTGGGCTTGGGTCATCAATTTTATGGAAGGCCGAACCAGCCATCAAACCTATTTGTAGTGGGTCAGGCTTGGGTGGACTTAAAAGTGGATTGTGATTGAACTTTTATTTAAAGTACTATTTTTTTTATACTTCTCTTTGAAGTATTAATTTATTTTTAGATATAAAAAAAAATTGTTAAAAATAATACTATTTATATCAAATGAATTAATTAAAAATGTATATAAAAAAATTTCAATGAAAAACTCTAATTTTATTAATTAAAAATTTTAAATAAATAATGAATTTCAAATGCATTAAAAAATGAGAATTACATTATTATAGTTTTAGTATATCATAACTAGGTTAAACTGTAAAATTTTTACAATTATTAAGTTTTAGTATATTTTGCTGGTTTGATGGACATTGCTATAATTTTAGTATATATATAATCAATATTAAAATAAGATATTAAATAAGCAAAATAAAACTGTTAAAGGAGACGGGCATAAAATGTTGTTTAAAGTCAAAGAGTTCTCCTCTATTCACGGATTATGAACGACCAAGTCTATAACATCATAGCTACAAAATATTATAAGGGTTCTTAGGTTCTTAAAGACACTAATTTATTAGAACCTAAGAACCCTTATATATACTAGTGTCCTAGACTCATAAGCCATGAATCTTGTAACTCATAAGTTATAACTCTTAACAAATTTGTACTCAAAAGTAAAACAAAATTTTGTGACTCATGCACAATTTATGTATTGTAACTAACAATGTGTACTTATGACTCATGAATTTTAAACCTTTTACCAAGGAAAAGAAATATGTGTGCAGAACTTTGAGATGTCAACAAACTGGGCCAGTTACATTGTAAATTACAAAATTTACTAATTACAATCAAAGTCTTATTCATGAGATAAAGTAATTAGAGAAGCTTCAAGCAGGGAAAATCATAACTTCTGACTAATGACAAAAGAAACAAGCCAAAACTCTCATTCCCACTTGCTCCTAATCTGGTGAGCGTGCTTGAAACCATTGTTCCTCTTCAATACAAACCTCTCAACAAACACATAACAACGAGATCTCCTCCAAAGCCTCTACTCTCTTCACACGCACTTGCCCATCATCATATCACCTTGGCAAGCAAAGTGAACTTATAGAACGGTTGACGTGACTGCAGTAGCTTTCGTAGATTATGACTCCTATGGAGATGATCTTTGATTTCCATCAATGGATTCTTTGTGGCCTTTTATACCTCAACAGGTTTTATCCAGTAAATTATTATTCCACCAAAATTTTGCTTTTGTTCTTGCTCTGTACGTTTTCTTCTCTTTTGCTACTTCTCCATAGCTTAAAAGCTGCATTTACAACATTAATACAAGATAAAGCTCCACGAAGCTTATCTTTGTATCCCTTGGTCTTCTATTCCATTTAAATTTAAAAAAAAAAAAGTTTATCAACTACAGTGGATGCAGTATTCTCATTTTTGGCGGAGAGACTTGGAGACTGTTGAGTATTGTCCCACAATCCCGCATTGCTTAAAGAATTGGGTGTTGGCCCCATTATAAGTTCAAGTAATCCTCACTGACATAATTAATTTTCTTGAGTTGAGTTAATCTTGAGCTTATAATTCGTGGGCTTATATATAAACCCTCTTTAATGTGAATCATTGTTTGATTTATCCTAAAATCCTCCAACTTCTATTCTTAAATTGTCGAGCCTAGAAACCCTGGACTTGGGGAATAGTATTGCGCCCCGACTACCAAATAAGATTTGGAAGCTCCAAAATTGAGACATCTTATTGGAGATTTTTACGGGGGAGATTTTCAGATTGATAATGTAACAAACCTCCTTACTCTAAAGTACATTGGTGATGACATATATGGTATAAAGCTAATCCAGAAAACTTGGTTAATTTCAAGAGCTGAGAATAATTCCTTCAGCAGGAAAGAAGTACATTTTTTATTCGATTTTGAAACTGCAAAACCTTCGAATTTTACACCTTAGCTTTTCTACTCCTCCTTCACTGGAACCACTCTCTTAATGCCTATAGCTTGTGGAATTGATATTGGATGGGAGCATACCGGAACTACCAGGAGGTACGCATACAATTTTACCAAATCTTGAACGCCTATCATTAGCAAGATCAGGTCTCATAGATGACCCGATGCCTATATTAGAGAAATAGCCGATTCTCATTTTTCTTTAGTTAGGCAACCTAGATTATGAACTGAGAATAATCATCTGCACGACAAATGGTTTTCCAGGATTTCAAATTTTAATTCTAGGCCGGGCGGAAAATAAATCTAAAGAAAGTGTTTCTTCAGGCCCAAATATAGTAGTTTAAATAGACCGACAGAGTAATGCGTAGATTCGTGAAAAATCCACAAATCCGTAAAAAGTAATTATTATTGACCACTCCTACCTTTTTCCTTTTTTTTCAATCATATGAGATTTTTGCCCTTTTTCTATTCTCTCATCCTCAAGTTTTGAAAAAATCTATTCTCAAGTCCTCTAATTAAAAATTCTGTTAATTAACATTTATTAACCTCTATATTTCAATAAATTTATCATTTTACCCTTACTAACACATATAAAAAATGACTTAATTTTTAAAGGACAATATTAAATTTAAATGATTAAATTACCTTTAACACATATTAACACATATTAAAATTACATTTTATGGATAATATTAACACATATTGGTATTTATTTCAAGGGTAATTTGGTTATTTAACTTAATATTGTCCTTGAAAAATTAGTTATTTTTTATATATTAGTAAGGGTAAAATGATAAATTTATTGAAATATGGAAGTTAATAGATATTAACTAATAGAATTTTTAACTAGAGAATTTGAGAAGAGTTTTTTTTTTTTAAATTTAAGGATAAGAGAAGAGAAAAAGGGCAAAAGTCTCATATGAGTGAAAAAAAAAAAAAAAAAATATAAGGGTGGTCAATGATAATTGCTCAATCCNGAGTGAAAAAAAAAAAAAAAAAAGATAAGGGTGGTCAATGATAATTGCTCAATCCGTAAACATCGTAATAATATGTAAGTTTAATAAATCTATGAAATTTAAGTTGATAAATTCAGAAAGACTCGGATCAATTCCTCTCCCACCCATCTGGGAATGCAAACCAAATTGGTATAATTGGTTATAATGACTCGTGGTTTCTTTTTAATGTGTTTTTGTTTTTACTTCCCTTTACTTCACTTTCCTCCTTCTGTTGCTAGCTGCAGGGCAGTAAATCCTTTTTGGTTCATTGCTAGCTTTTCGGCATTTATTTTTCGATTTTACTTTGCTTGTTAAATTTTCTTTACTATATTCAACTTGAATTCTAGATCTAATCAATTAAATTTGTAAATATTAATTAGTAAAGCATCTTGCAATTAATAGCAAATGCTCTCTTATTCATAGAAAAACATAAATTTATTATAATATTCTGTTTGTGAGTGAGTTTTAAGAAACAATATCGTATTAAAAAATCTATTCAACAATTTAACAATTCGGCAACACTATCCGACAATTCATACCATAATAATTCAATGACATATTTTCATGAGCATATATAAAATTCTTCCTTTGGCATAAACCAAAGCGATTGAGTTTCGTAAGTATAAACTAAACAAATATGGGAGTTAACGTATTTTTTACTTCACTAATTATGTTTTTGAAGTGAAACAATTAACAATCAAGTTCAACTATATTGAAAATAAGAAGTGAAAGGGTAGAAGAATTTTTGTATATCCATATTTTAGAGAATTACGACTAAAATAAATGAATTATATAAGAGTATTTTAGAGAATTACAACTAAAATAAAATTTTTAGACATTTGGATTCAACTAAAAGCTAATTTCTTTTTTTTTTTTATGAAATTATCTTACAATCAAACTTAAGCAAAACAAATAAACACGTACTTTAAAAAGATGAAGTCTAAAATTAAGTTAAAGACTTCATATAAAAAACAAACACCCCTAAACCCTAGATTTATATAATAAGTTAAACTTCTTGGCAATGAGGAGATAAGAGAGAAACCATTTTGTACTAGTATTCAATTGCTTGAGTAGTTTACTTTTAATAACAATCCTTGTTTTTTATTTATAAATTTATCCATTTAAAATTAGAAAGTGGAGGCTCTATAGATTGTAAGTGGGTTCAAGTAGCATCACTTTATTTTTTTTTTTCCTCTCTAAAAAAGAAATATTGGATCCATTTGATATGAACACAATCCAATCTAAATCAAGTTGATATGAGTGTTCGAATCACGCTAATGTAAATGTTATTTTCAAACGAACAAGATATTTAACCCAACTCATATTATATCTAAACTAGAATATTATTTATGTCTAATGAAAAAAGAAAAAAGAGTTGTGCTGTAGCAAATTGATGGTAAGTTGGCCCCATGAAAGGTTGAAATGAAGCAAAACAAAGGTGTCACGGAGATCCTGATATTAGGGCACGAAACGGTACTGATTCCATAACTTGTATGCTAGTGACTTAACTTATTCTTAAAGTAATTTAACAATTTATCTAACTTAATTATTCTCAAAGTAATCAACAGTACCTTGTAGTCACCGTCATTTCCGATAGGAAACAAATTAAAAGCAGCCGAGACAAATGTATTTACTGGTTATGATCGAACTTTATTTCCATCTCTTTCCTATCTATCAAGATTTTTCCAAAGAAGAGATGTGTTTCAATTTAGGATACAAAATCAAGAGGGGAAAGAATGTTCGTGTCAAGGAAAGCAATAATGGAGAGGAGGAAAGCAAGGGCTTGTTATACATAGAAATCGAGAGATGGAAGAAGCAACAAGAGGTGTTCAATCATCAAGGAAGTGCATCAACACTGTCCAAGCTATCCAATTCAAAGAGTTGATTCTCTATTTTACTCTTGTTTTTCTTTTTGATTCGAGATTATCGAATATGTTTCTGAATTGAGTGAGAATTGTCGAATGTTTGCGAGGGGAGGGCTTGAATTGATGTGAGTAGGCTAATCATTATGCTTTTATCTTCACTGATGAAACTAAAGAAAAAAAAATGAGGAAAAATATGCCCCTATGGTATGCGTGGTATATGTTTGCTTGTTTGGAGTATTCTTATTTTGTAGGGTTTTAAGTTGATATTTCTGTACTAATTTCTCTCTGCCTCTCAAATAGAGTTATTGACACGATGCATGTGATCAAGCTACTACATAATCAATGATCATCTTCATCATCTTTATCCTAGATTTATGCTGAAGCTTTTCTGGTATTTTGGGTTAATCAAGTGATAATCAACTAAGCCAAAACGTATTCGAGTACATCTAACAATACTTTATAATAAGGTAATCTTAACTTGTAATCAATCTATCGGATATAACTTTTCCCTTTTTCTTATCACCAATTTCTCTTCTCTCTTCTCTTTGTGAAATTCCCATTCCAAAATCTAGAAATGCTTGTCTTGCACTATGACTAGATGATTGCCTTGAGGTGTTATGATTGGTATTTGGTTAATTGGCTTCTAAGTTAGTGCCGCAGTGGTGTTGGTGGACATCTAATTACAAGCCTTATCGTGACTGGTTATTTGTTGTTTTGTGCCAATGATGTTGATGGCCATTTTGGGTTCTCATGAAATTGGGTTAATCTTAATCTTCCCAAACTAGTTTCCAATCACATTGGCCCAACAAAAATGCCGATATCTTGCTTGATAAATCGGCAGCAATTCATTTTAGATGACTTATTCAACAGCCTGATCAGTTGGAATCCTGTTGAAGAGTACATAAAGCTTAGCACTATTAACTCCATCCGTATAGTGCACCAGCTGACCTTGGGTCATCTTATAGTTAACTTGTGGTAAGCTCTCGATAATTGGAATGAGAAAACCCCAAATGAAATTATGAATGTAATGGGGTTGGCCCCAATATCTTTGCTTTGCAGTGTTATTTGCAGTCCATTTAGATAAGTATAGTTATTTTATTTCGTAAGCTCTCCCAATGTATGGAAAAATCAAAGCACTCGAAGGTGCAGATACTTCAGATGAGAGAACTCATACCTAATTCCACTCTACTAATAGAAAACACATAAAATAGAATAAGAAAATTCAGAACTCAATGACAAGATGTGGCCATGGACCTCTAGTTTCCATAGTGCGGCACCCAACATCACCACATGGGATACCATGCACAGAAAGGTAATCTTGTTTGACAAATGATCAACGCAGATTCATATGTTATGAAATAATTGAAGTTCTTTAAATTAAATATATTATAAAATCACCTTTTTAAAAGTTATCACAAATCAGTTGATACAAATGTGGGTATTATTTACTTCAATGATAGCACCATTAAGTATGTCCTATTCTATATCCTTGCCATGTTCCCCAGATCGAAGGAATTAAAAATGCACCAAGATGAAGTAAAATAACGAAACGGAAAACTATGCTATTTGGACTAATATCAGATGAGCAGGTAGCTTTGAACAAGCGAGCTTTAGCTTTAGGGTTAATTAAATACGGGGGATTTGCTAAAATAAACAAATTCAGGTGTATTGAAAAATAACAAAAAATTTAAAAGTTTTAATTGTTTAATTAAAAGGCCCGTGGACCTATTGATGTTGGCCTCATCGGCAAGTTAACCTGTGACGAGTCAACTGACCATTGTTTTTTGCTAGTCCGTTGACTTATAATAGGCCAACTAGTTAATGGGCTAGCATCAACGGACTTATAGACCAATAATTTAAACTAAATAAATCAAAATTTTTAAATTCTTGATTATTTTTTAACTCAAACCTTTAAATTTTATTTTTCACAATTTTTATATTAAATATAGACAAGTTTTTAGCAATTATAATGAGTTTTAGCAAGTCTCAAATACCGGTAAAATCACTGAATTTAATATTTACCAACAAAATACTCATCCTATCAATATATATTCGTCATATAAGTTCGTCATTGAGCATCTCATCTTCTTTTAATAAGTCAGAAATTTTATTAAACACACTCAACAATAGTTTGTTTAGCTTATTAAGCATTTTTAAAGATATATTTCAATTAAAAAAATCCAATATCAAGTAAGTAGTCAACTATGTAAATATTAATTTACAAGTCACTTGCTTAACAAATTGTTTATTGAGTCTGTTCAGCAAAAACATAAACATGCTTTTATGAACTTGAATATGCAATTAAAGAATTTTTTTTAAATTATTAAATCTCATTATCACCTGGCCCAAAATTTGGTTGTTTTAACTTATTTCACTTATATTTATGTATGGACAAATCCATCTGGACAGCGTTTGTGTATGATATAGTTTAGCACTGGAACAAGAATATTATCAACATCAACAGTGCAAGTCATATTCCAGCTGCTGCTCTACTTTTCAGCTAACTTATTTTATTTTCAGTTTCTAGTTGCTTAGGTAGAATAGTGAGGATCAGGAGAGCTACCAAACAGCATTGAAGCACTATGGAGCACGTATCATGCTTATAATCACTCCTGAAAGGAACATTTGCATTGCTTTTCATCCATTCACGAACGAGGACAGGCCATGCAAATGATCACTTTTCGGCCTGGAAGGCGCCACTAGCAGCAAGTCCCTGTCTGTCTGGTACCACTTCACCAAACAAAGATTGCAAGTTAATTATTGGGCACATCTTTGTTTTTCTTTGGCAACTAGTATAGTGCTGCAAACACAACACAGTTGGTGGAATGATTTTCTTCTCCGTGGCTATCTAAATAGGACATTGCGCAATCATACTGAGCACAGTGCTGATATGTTGACAGCCATAGAGAGCAAGAAAATTGTAATTTTAGAGGGTCAAAAT
>JANKKB010028353.1:0-14290 GCA_026225775.1 Bursera palmeri | reverse complement strand
AGGTCTATAATTTAGTAAATTTTTTTTTTTTTTTTTTTTTTAACAAAAGTTATTTATCGTCATATAACATAATAATGATATAACATCAGTAACATTTTGTCACATTAAATTAAATGAAAATAATTGTATAAGTTGATTGAATTTATATATTAACACATGTATCAATCAGCTTAATTTCTTTTTAAATATATATACATAGTTACAAAAACTACATGTTTTAAATTGTGATTCAAGGAATATCTAAATTTGTGATCATCGTAATTAGGTTTAGGAGCTTATTGGCTTCAAGATTTGCGTGGTATGAGTTTGGTTATGGAGAAGAATGAGCAACTCCCCAATTTGATTTATGAACTATTGACATATTAACAGATTACATGTTGACAAAACTCCAACGCTTAAGAAAGGTCAATACTTCAGATATATTTCGTATCAATCACAAAAGGGCCAAGAAGCATTTCATTTGTTGGCTCAAAAGTCTCTGTACCAAAATTATTAGTCCTAGTTTGACTGTCTGAAGGGATCTAGGAAAGTGCCTTTTGGGCTGATAACTGCTTTGATAACATGTCCATTTTCGGCCTTGATTGCGGATTGGCATTTAAGCAAGCACTCGTAAGGTTTAAGATTTTTACTAGTTGATCCGCAACTTCAGCTTGAGGGAGCGCAAGGCGTTGGTCCAGAACTTCTTTCAGTCGCTTGTTCTTCCCTGTTTTGGAAGAGGATCGAGAGGCAAGGATATCTCCGGGATGCTTTCCTCTGATTATTTCTAGTGTTAGCACTCCAAAACTATAAACATCACACTTTTCAGTCACCTTTGTCGTGTAAGCGAGCTCTGGAAAAATGAAAGATAAATGAAACATGAATACCTGGTTACGTTAAATGAAGGTAAATGAGGGTTATGTTAAATGAATTACATGAATACCTGGTGCAACATATCCATATGTGCCTGCAAATAAAGTCCACGTGGATGTGCCTGGCTTGACAAGCTTGGCAGTTCCAAAGTCTGAAACATGAGCTTCGTAGTCCAAATCAATCAACACATTCTTGCTTGATATGTCTCGATGGATAATTGGTGGTAAACAATCGTGGTGCAGGTAAGATAAGGCATAAGCCACACCTTTTATAACATTTATTCTCTTACTCCAACCCAGTTCTCTTGATGCTTCTTCATTGCTCAGAATTCCTGCCAAGCTACCCCTTTCAAGGTACTCGTAAATTAAAAATGGTTGTTGAGCATGTCTACAGAAACCATGAAATGTCACAATATTTCGATGATAAATCTTCTTTAATGCTTTTACTTCATTCAAGAACTGTTTTTGGTATGCCATTTCACCAGGATCCGTTGTGTGAGTGTTAAGTTTCTTAACTGCAACGACCTTCCCATTTGTTAGGTTTGCTCTGTAAACACTTCCATATCCTCCCTTTCCAATGCAATATTTGGGGTCAAAATTTTCCGTTGCTCTTATGATTTCTTCATGCGATAAAACTCCCACAAGATTTGGAGTTGATATCCAAAATTCTCTGTTGATGTCAGGATTTCCTCTGTTGTTCTCATGTTCTCTATTGATCTCATGATTTCTTCCTTTTTTTTGTAAAAAAATAACTAGGAGTCTGATCACCATAATTGAAAGAAGAACTGCTCCTAAAACAGGGAACACAATTAATAAAAAAGAAGTCACCCGTCCCCGTTTGTGTGATGCGAGACGTCCGCAAGGTTGTAGCATGCTAACATTACCACATAATCCTTTATTCCCCTGTAATGCATCTATCGGAGCATGTTGAAAAGCTTTGTTCTTGGGAATTCGACCTTGGAACTCATTATAAGAGATATTAACGTATGACAAGCCATTCATGCTTTCGAAGCATGACGGAATTAAACCTGAAAGGTTATTGCGGGAAAGATTCAGATTCTCCAAACTCTCCAAGTCACAGATTTCAACTGGTACCTTTCCTTTGAGAAAATTATGACCCAAATCAAGCTCTGACAAATGAAGTAAATTCCCCAACTGAACTGGAATTTCTTCCTTCAACTGATTGTTGCTAAGATTCAAGTAATGCAATTTCGTCAAGTTCCCTAGGTTTTCTGGAATTGACTTAGTCAATCTATTTGCGGATAAATCAAGATACTCAAGTTCAGTGAGTAAGCCAAGTTCCAAAGGTATGCTACCAATAAGTTGATTCCCATTCAAGATCAACTTATTCATAGAAGTCAACTTTCCAAGTTCCTTCGGAATCTCCCCAACTAAATAATTTGAAGAAAGATCAAGCTCATGCAATTGACTTGAATTTCCAATCTGAGCCGGTATACTCCCCGTAATTTCATTCCCTGCAACCTTTAGGGAACTTAATCGTGGACACTTCAACCAGTTGGATGAGATTTCACCATAAAATTTATTGTGACTAAGATCCAAGAAATTTAGGTTCGGATAGATGCCAAAATCTTCTGATATATTTCCAATGAGTTGATTTGATTGTGCTAGTAATCTAACCAAGCTTGTGCAATCTCTCAAGCTTTTGGGGATTGAACCCGTAAAATGGTTACCATGTACATTGAAGTACTTGAGTGATCCACTTTGACAAATATTAAGGGGCAAAAAACCCGTGAAATGGTTTTCATGCAGCACAATTCCAGTCAAGTTCATGGAATTTCCAATTTCTTGATCAATAGAACCAGAAAAATTATTACTCGACAAGATCAAAAATTTTAAGTTACTCATGTTATAAATTGAGGCAGGAATGAGACCATTAAGTTGATTCTCATTCAACCCTAAATAAGATAAAGATTTTAATTTTCCTATCTCTTTAGGTATGGAACCAAAAAACTTGTTATGACAAAGATATAAACATTTTAAGTTACTCATGTTACCAATGAATGAAGGAATATGACCACTTAGTTGAGTTTCACACAATCCTAAATCAGAAAGAGATTTCAAGTTTCCCATAAAATCAGGAAATAAACCAAAAAGGTTATTCCTGCCGAGATACAAAAACTTTAAGCTGGTCATATTACCAATAGAGGAAGGAATAGAACCATTTATATGATTGTCATTCAATGCTAAATACGATAACAAGTTTAAGTTTCCTATCTCCTCAGGAATGAAACCAGAAAGCTCATTTTGATACAATGACAGAAAGTTTAAATTGGATAGATTACTAAGTGAGGGAGGAATAAAACCCCTGAGTCGATTTTGTTTTAAATCTAGGCTGAAAAGTAATTTCAAATTTCCTATCTCTTTAGGAATTGAGCCAGAGAGTGAATTATTAGAAAGAGACACTTGACCTAACTTGCTCAAATTACACAAAGAAGAAGGAATCAAGCCGTCCAAGTGGTTATGGGACAAGGCAAGCTCTGTGAGAGAACTTAATTGACCTACTTCTTCTGGTATCGAGCCACTTAACTGATTCACCGAAAAGCAGAGGATCTCCAGATGTGTTAGAAGGCCAACTTCCAAGGGTATTTTCCCAGACAATTGATTATTTGACAAACAGAAGTATTTAAGTTTGGAGAGAAGGCTGATCTGAGGTGGGATAATATCAAAGAGCTCATTCATGCTAAGATCAAGATATAAAAGATGGGGAAATAAGAAGAAAGAGAAATCACGAAGCATACCTTTTAAACTTGCACCTCTCAGATTAATACTAACAACAGTTCCAGCGTGGTCGCAAGAAATTCCGGTCCAAGTACATGGGCTTATGAGGTGGGCAGAAGTATTGGTGGCATTAACTGGACAACTCCATGAAGGCAGGAGAGAAGGATTCTGATTTTGAAGGCTGGCTTTCCATTTGAGAAGAGCATTTGCTTCTTCAGTACAATTAGAAGCAACGTCAAATGAAAAGTGCAACATAACAAACAGGACAAGGAAAACAAGTGAAAACACTCTGTTCAAGGTAGAGAACTCCATTGTTTGTGTCTTTTTTGTGTATTGAATACGTATCATCTTCCAGAAGTACACGTATTAATGGTCAGAATTTTGCAACTTTCAAGACCTCGGTAATAGAAAAGTACTCTCTAAGCGTTTGGTGGAAATTTCCTGCAACTTTTCTTGATGTGGACCTTAATTTTGAGGATATTTATTATAGACCCTAGAAAAATTAAAAAATCTTATCTGCATCCTAACTAAATCTAAAACTAACAATGACCTCTCAATATTATAACTCCGTTAGTTATATTTAACGGTGCTATAGATAAACTCTAAAAAATTACATAACATCTCTTAATATATTCAAGAATTATAAATTCACCCCTTACTTGTAAAGTAATATAAAAATCCTTATTTTTTAAAATTCTTTGAAACTAATTAATATTATAAGAATATTATTGATATTTTATTTATTAAAATAATATAAAATATTTAAAATAAATAAAAATATTATAAGACTTTACAAAAACATAATAAAAATATATTTTATTTATTGAATAATATTTATAAATTTAAATAATTTACTAAATAATATTTATAAATTTAAATAATTTATTAAATACTATTTATGAATTTAAATGATTTACTAAATAATTTTAATAAATCAAGCAAGTAAATTATTTATTAAAAACTAAATAATTTTAGTTAATTTAAATAATAAAAATTTATTTCATTTACTAAATAATTTTAGTAAAT
The DNA here is from genome assembly GCA_026225775.1 of Bursera palmeri. Taxonomy (NCBI): domain Eukaryota; kingdom Viridiplantae; phylum Streptophyta; class Magnoliopsida; order Sapindales; family Burseraceae; genus Bursera; species Bursera palmeri. The sequence continues at coordinate 9,677 of JANKKB010028353.1, read as the reverse complement.
TAAGCAAATAATTTTTAGTAAAAATTTACTAAAAACTAATAATTTTAGTAAGTGAAATTATTTAATAAATTGTTTAAATTTACAAAAAATAGTTAGTGTATGAAATATATCTTTATTATTTTCTTGTAAATTTTTACAGATTTTATATTATTTTGTTATTTTTGTTTATAAAATATTGATACTGTCCTTACAAGAAAAATTATAAATTCACCTCTTTAATTATAAAGTAATATAGACCTCTATTTTTTATAATCGTTTGAAACTAATTAACATTGTTAGGGTATTACCAATATTTTATTTACTAAAATAGCAAAATAATATAAAAAATTTAAAAATTTACAAGAAAATAATAACATATATTTCACACACTAACTAATTTTTATAAATTTAAATAATTACTAAATAATTTCACTTACTCAAATTATTTATCAAAATTTATTTGCTTAATTAATTAAAATTATTTAGTAAATGAGATATATTTTTATTATTTAAATTTAGTAAAATTATTTAGTTTTTAGCAAATAATTTGCTTAATTTATTTAAATTATTTAGTAAATCATTTAAATTTATAAATATTATTCCGTAAGCGAAATATATTTTTTTTTATTTTTTTATAAATTCTTATAATATTTTATATTATTTTAATAAATAAAATATCGATAATACTCTTATAATGTTAATTAGTTTCAAAAGATTTTAAAAAATAAGTGTTTTTATATTATTTTATAATCAATGGATGAATTTATAATTTTTGAGTATATTAAAAGGTGTTATGTAATTTTTTTTAGAGTTTGTACTATAGCACTATTAAATATAACTAACGGAACTATAGTATCGAGGGATCATTGTTAGTTTTAGATTCATTTGCGATGTGGGCAAAAACTTTTTAATTGCTCTTGGGTCCAGATGTTAATACCACCTTAATTTTGTCTATCCGTTTTTCTTATATTGCTATTATGTATGATGGAGACAGAGATCCACATGAAAGCTCTTCTCAACAAATTTCGAAACAAAACTAAGTTACGCGTCTTGTATAATTAAAATTATTGTCGGTTGTGAGTGGCCGGTGGCCCTGCTCCAGATGAATTTCCACCAACCTGTTTCTTCCGTGTTCTCAATACGACCTTTTACTGTCTTGACCAATTAAATAATTCCGGATGCCGAATATCATATATTAGTCCGTATTGCTAAATTACTTCGAAAATATTTTGGCGACAATGAATTTTTAAATAATTAATTATTTGGGTGTGAATAGTCTCACCCTTATTATTTTTATATAATCATTTTTCGGGTTGCGTCTCTTGGGTATATATTGGTGTGATTCAATCAACACTAAGTCAGTTTGACTATTTGTTTTCTAATTTGACATAAATCAAACATAGTCAATACTTTGGTGGGAACGCAAAAAATTTTTAGATGGCAATTTTGTAGGGAAATACCGTCTCTCTCGTTCTAAAATATGTTAATTACAAAAGTGGAACTAATCAACATACCCAATTCTCATTAAATTTTCAAATTTCAATTACCTATATAGAGTTTTTAAATCTGTCGATGAATAGTACATAGGACTGAAGCAATGTATGTAGTCACAATTTGCAGACTAAATCTAGTTAATTTATATTAAATCAATCACTGGAACAACTAACATGGAGATGATCACAACCTTGTTCTTTGAATTCATCAATAAACAATAGACGCAGAAAGAAGTCATGAATTTTATTAGCAATCACTCTGGAGCTTCAACACTTATATTTGAACATTGCCCGACAACGAAAAGAACTTGCAAAATTACACAAAATTTAAGTAAATTTAGCAGCCATATCTTACAAAAGAGAAGTAAATGATCGTTTAGATGCCTAATAGAAGTTAATATATATGGTGTTCACACACAAACTGCATGGTTGGTCTAGAATCTGGATTGGTATCTAAGCATACGAAGGCCACCTCCAAGATGCATTTCAGTTTGTCTTGAACTTCAAGCGAGGGTGGTGGAAGCCTAGAGTCCAACATATCATTAAGCTCTCTGTCCATGTTGGGAGGAAAAGATGAAAGCAATGAGACAAAACCCCCTGGATGCTTCCCTTTGATCACTTCCAATGCTAACACTCCAAAGCTATATACATCACACTTTTCTGTTACCTTCATTGTGTAAGCAAGCTCTGCAAAATGAATGATATATGTTATGAATATCATCGACTCGCTCTCTCAGCTAAAAAAGGTTAGAATGAATTAACGAAATACCTGGTGCCATATATCCATATGTGCCTTCAAGTTCACTCCAATTTGATGACTCTTGTTTGAGAAACTTGGCAGTTCCAAAGTCTGAAACATGAGCTTCATATTCCTGATCCAACAACACATTCTTGCTTGATATGTCTCGATGGACAATTGGTGGATTGCAATCATGGTGAATGTAAGACAATGCCTGAGCCACTCCTTTTATAACATTTATTCTCTTCCACCAGTCCAGTTCTGTTGCCTCTCTATTGCTCAAGATTGTTGCCAAGCTACCTCTTTCAAAATACTCGTATACTAAAAATGAAAGTCGAGCATTTGAATGAAAACCATAAAACTTGACAATATTTCGATGTCGTAAAGTTGTTAATGCTGTTATTTCACTTAAGAACCCTTTTCGATCTGATAATTCACCAGTACGTAGGGAATGGAATTTCTTTACGGCTCTAATATCCCCAGACGGTAGCTCTGCCTTGTAAACACTTCCGTATCCACCCTTCCCAATGCAATACATGTCATCAAAATTATTTGTTGCACTTATAATTTCTTCATACATCATTCCTTCCAAAGCTGATAATGGAAAAAATTCTTCCTTGTCCTTCTTCCCTCTTTGAAACTTCAAACAAATTACAATCACCACAATTGAGAAAGCAAGTACTCCTAAAAGTGGAAAGACGATTAAAAACAGGATCATGCGGGCTTTCCCTAATACATATTTGTCTGACGAGACATCTCTGCAAGGTTTTAGTCCACTAATATCACCGCACAAGGCTTTATTCCCTTGTAATGCTTCTGTGGGAGCCTCTTGAAATGCTTTACATTTGGGAATTGGGCCCTCCAACTGATTATCGGATATGTCAATGTAAGCCAAGCCGTACATTTCAGCGAAACAGTTAGGGATTAGACCAAAGAGGTTATTGTGGGAGATATTCAGCTTCTCCAAGCTCTTTAAATTGCACATTTGAGATGGTATCTCCCCCCCAAACAAGTTATGACTCAAATCTAGCTCAGATAGATGAGTTAAATTTCCCAACTGAATTGGGATATCTTGGCTAAACTGATTGCTCCCCAGATTCATGTAATGCAATTTAACTAAGTTCCCCAGATCTTTGGGGACTGAGTTGTTCAACATATTTGCAGATAAGTCAAGGAAATCAAGTTCAGTAAGTAAGCCAAGTTCATGAGGTATGCCACCAGAAAGTTGATTGTCGTTCAACTTCAAAGTGATTAAATGACTCAACTTTCCAAATTCCTTTGGAATCTCTCCAACTAAATGATTTGAAGAAAGATCAAGTCGATGCAGTTGGATTAAGCTTCCAATCTCTAAAGGTATGCTCCCAGTAATATCATCCCCTGCAACATTTAGGGTGCCTAATTGTGGGCACTTTGCCCAGTTGGCTGAGATTTCACCATAAAATTTGTTGTGGCTGAGATCTATCAACTTTAATTTTGGATAAATTCCAAAATCTTCTGATATATTACCACTGAGCTGATTGTGTTCAAGGCGAACTCTGACTAGACTTGTACAATTCATTAAGCTTTTGGGAATTGGACCCGAAAAATTGTTGTTGCGTATAGAGAAGAATTCTAGTGTTCCACTTATGCAAATATTTTGAGGCAAATAACCACTGAAATGGTTGTCAAACAATAGAAGTTTAGTCAACTTATTGAAGTTTCCGATTTCTTCGGGAATGGAACCAGAAAGGTTATTCCCACGAAGAAACAACTCCTTTAAGTTGCTTAAATTACCGAAAGAAAGAGGAATTGGACCACTAAGTTTATTTAAACTCAATCCAAGAATAGAAATAGATTTTAACTTTCCTATCTCGTGGGGGATGTGACCAGAAAGCTTATTATTTCGAAGATGCAAAAGTTTTATGCTGCTAAGATTACCAAGGGAAGGAGGTATAACACCAGTAAGTTGATTTTTGCTCAACCATAGACGAGAAAGAAACTTCAAATTTCCTATCTCGTCAGGAATACGACCAGAAAATTTGTTGTCACGGAGATACAAACCTTCTAAGTTACTTAGATTCCCCAAAAAGGAAGGAATTGAACCATTGAATTGATTTTGGCTCAATGATAAATTAGTAAGAGACTTCAAGTTCTCTATCTCCCTAAAAATGTAACCAGATAAGTGGTTATTGTGGAGATACAAATGTCTCAAACTACTCATATTACCAATGGAAGGAGGAATGACACCTGAAAGTGAGTTATTAAAAAGATACAATTGAGCCAGGTTGTTCAAATTACCCAAAGAAGCAGGAATTGAACCGCTCAAATGGTTATTGTACAAGCTAAGCTCAATAAGAGAACTTAATTGACCTAATTCTTGTGGAATTGAGCCATTTAACTGATTCCCAGCGAGGTGTAGGACCTCTAGATGTGTTAAGAGGCCAATTTCTGATGGAATTTTCCCAGAAAACTGATTAGCTGACAAATCAAGGTACTCGAGTTTGGAGAGTTGATCAATCTGAGGGGGTATAGTACCAAAAAGTTCATTTCTTCTCAGATCAAGAGTAGCAAGATTGGGAAGTGATGAGAAGGATAATTCATGAAGCGCACCTTTTAAACTTGAGTTTGTCAAATTGATACTAAGAATGCTTCCGGCATGGTTGCAAGAGATTCCAGACCACGTACACTGGGTCATTAGGTGGGTAACAGAAACATTGGTTGCATTAAGAGTCCATGAAGGCAGGAGAGAAGGGTTCTGGTTTTGAAGGCTAGCTTTCCATTTCAGAAGAGCCTGTGCTTCTTCAGAAGCCACATGATGATTTGAAGAACGTGAAATAATAAAAAACAAGACAAGGAAAACAAGTGAGAGTACTCTCTTCAAGGTTGACAATTCCATTCTTCAAGTAATTATTGTGATGCTTATTATACTTGAGAACTCTGATGCATATATATAGACGCAAACTCATCATCCTTCCCTCTAGGAGTATTGATTTTAGAGAAATTTATTCTGTGTGTAAGAAAACACTAGTTTTTGAAAAATTCCTCATGAGACTAGTCGGCTTTTTTGATCGAGTCAAGTCTCTTGTGCTTAGTCTATTATTTGTCTTACTGCGTCCTGCAATCATAAATCAAAACTCCATATATTTATTATGTATTGTCAGGATCTTGTTACTTGATAAACTGAGAATCTACCAAGTCGAGAAATTATTCCTTCTTTTGTAAGCTATCCAATTAAATTTCCTGCCTGCCTCGTATATTTCTTTCCACCAATTTGTCTGTTGTCAGATAGCGCTAAGATTTTTAGACACTTGGCTCCAGCATATTCACACTCTGGTCAAGGTCTTTCTCTTCTATATATAGGGAAGGTTGTTGTCTGTGTAACCTTAAAATAAATTTTCGTGGATTACCTTCCATATCTACTAAATTCTTGACTATTTTGACCAATCAAATAATTCTAGTTTCCGAATATGATGTCTTCAATACTTTTTTTCTTTTTTAAATAATAATATGGAATTTAAACTAAAATTTCAGAATTACAATTAGCATCTCATAATATTAATCTCTTCTCTACCTTTATATTTGGTTTCCGCTACGGAATTACATTGATAAAAGCAATGTTAAAAAGATTAATGCAGCATATATACATACATTCCATGTACTTGGTCATGAAATTCTATTTTAACTCAGGCTCTCTTATTGGGCAGAAATGGAATGTGATATTGTAATCCGATTTAACTGGGTTTTAAGGGTTTTAAATCCAATCGAATCCGTTCCATTCTAAATGAATTTAGCATGCTTTGTTTACATGTACGAATGAGCTAAGTTATGGTTAAACCTTTGATTTTGTAAGAAAATCTGAGTCGATTGAATTGATTTTCAAAAATTTTAATTCAATCCAACCCATCAAACTAAATATCGGATCCGTGTTTAATTGTAATTAATCAGTTTCAATTGAGTGGTTTTAATTTCAAACTTTATATTTTCAATTAAATATTCAATCTAATAGTGTGGTTGAAATCAAATTAATTTAGTTGTTGGAAAGAGAACCAATCAGCCGCTGAGGTTTAAGTAACTAACAAAGAACCACCTGAGGTTATATAAATAACAATAGACTCCAAGCCGTTAGTCTCCCGTTATAAAAACTATCATCCAGCACGCTGTCAGGAAATAAAATTACTATTACACCCTTTTTATTATAATTAAAAGTTAAATATATTTTATTACTTTAAACTTAATTTAATCCTAATAAAATTTAATATTCTAAAAATATCCAAAAATCTTAATCACATACTTTTCAAAAGTTATCTAATCTAAAACACCCAAAATCTTAATCAAATATATATGTTTATATATATATATATATTATGGCAGTTCATCTATAACAAAGAAATTAAATTGACTTAAATTAAGACATAATTGGAAAAACATACTTGAATTAAGACATTCTATTTGTATCTCAAATTAATTTCCTACATAAAAAACCTCACATTATTGTTTTTGAATTTTAAAATAGAACCCAAAGAAATAGAAAGCACAGAAGCTGTAATAAATACAATTCACCAGCCGCCCATCGTCTGCAACCACTCCATCGCCATAACCATGACATGATCATAAATAGAGGAAAAATTACACAACCAGAGATAAGAAATGGTTAAGATCCAACAAATATAATTCAATAATTCCATCACTTAGACAACACCACAGTGGCATCAAAACATCACAATTTATCCTTGCTCATCTCGATCAAAAGTACAAAAACAAATAAAAAAGAGGCACAACCAAGCCGTTCCACCACATCCTGTCGGCACCACCGACAGATCCACTCACCTAACCTTTTCCCGCGTCTTTGTCGCTATCCATGTTGTTTCTAAGCGACCCCACGAGAAGACAAATAAAGAGAGTGAACATAGATGGTGAAAGGCAAAGATGTAAGAAAGATTGATTGGTATTCACCACAGGAGAAGAGAGCTAGAAGCCATTCAAGCCCTGTTGCGAATTAAAGAGATGATTTGAGAGGAGAGAGAAATGGGGATGAAGATTGAAGGGAGAATGGATCTAGAGGAAAGCAAAATGAAGGGAGAATTGGTTTATCTAGAAGTATATGCTGAATTTCCTATTTTATCCTTGTCCTGTCTAATCTAACACAAACAACAGTAAGCGTAGGGGGTCTGTTGATATTATATAACCTCAGGTGGTCTATTGTATTTAGTTAAACCTTAGGGTTTTAAGTAATTAACGTTATGTACAAGCAACACCAGTTATCAACACAAAGTGAATAAACAATTATCCACAAAAGAAAACCAAATTTATGTGAAAAAATCATTAAAAAAATAAATAAATATATATTTGTCTTTAAGAATAACTCATTAGTTAATATCAACTTTGACGATGAAATTCGAGCATGTCTTTACATAATCAAGCATCCAGGTATCTAACCTTAATGTCTCTGCCTGTTCAATTGGGTAAATTTTTCTAGGAATAAATGCTTGGGAAAAAAAATGTTAATGTTGAAGCATATGATCACATGTAAGTAAATAGATCGATGGTGGAGAAAGACGAGTTTGTGGGTTGGGAAGTTGTTTAACTTGTTTGTTCTATTCTACTTCCTTGTTTACTAACATTCTTCGGGTTGGGGAGTTGTTTGGTATTGGGTGTTTGCACTAGGCGTTTGGTTTGGTGCTGCTTTCTCATGTTTTGGGGGATCTAATCTTCTATATTAAGAAATTATAGACTTTTTATTGTTTACTTAAATTCCTTTTGGGCGTCATTGTATCTTTAAGCTTTGTCATCTTCATCATTTCTATTTTGCTCCTATTAAATCTATTATTAACTTTCACTGCCAAATAGATTTATTATAACTAGAATCCTGGCTACGACATTAGTATGATTATTTGAGTTACACAAATAAATAATCCAATTCCCACGTTTTATTTCATAAGCACTAGCGAACAATATATTGATAGAATTTACGAAAGGATTTGAAAGAAAAGAGATATTAATACATCACGTACTGCATATATATATATATGACCTTTTCGAAAAATTACTCGTCCTGTTTTGACTTTTGGGAGGAATCTTGAATCGATAACATCTGAGAAACAATGTTCATGGATGGCCTAGATCGCGGGCTGGCATCTAAGCAAGTAGTTGCTAGCTTTAGGATTGCTATCACCTCTTCCTGAATTTCGGGCGGAGGATGTGGAAGGCGTGGGTCCAAAACATCTTTCAACAGCATCTTCTCACAGGTTGAAGGAGATAATAAAGAGGGAATGTCATCTCCTGGATGCTTTCCTTTGATCACTTCCAGTGCTAAAACTCCAAAGCTATAAACATCACATTTTTCTGTCACCTTCATCGTGTAAGCAAGCTCTGACAAAAATAAAAAATAAAAAAAGGTGAGCATTCATGCATTTTGCCTTTGTTTAAAATTATATGGGAATTTCCTTATAGACAGCAAAATTACCAGGTGCAATGTATCCAAATGTGCCAGCAAGTTCAGTCCAATTGGATGAGTCTTGCTTAAGTAGCTTAGCAGTGCCAAAATCTGAAACATGAGCGTCATATTTTTCATCCAGCAAAATATTGTTGCTTGAAATATTTCGATGAACTATTGGCGGTGAGCAATCATGGTGCAAGTAACACAAGGCATGAGCCACACTCCTAACAATATTCACTCTCTTGGACCAATCTAATAGTTTTGCTGCTTCTTCTGCTCTCAAGATTGTGGCTAAGCTACCCTTTGCAAGATATTCATAAACCAAAAGCGAGTGTTGTGAATTCGAACAAAAGCCAAGAAGTTGTACAATGTTTGGGTGTTGAATATCGATTAAAGCCTTTATCTGACTCAAGAACTTTTTCTTATATGTTTCTTCGCCATCAGGTACAGGGTGGAGTTTCTTCACGGCAACAATACTTGTTGATGGCAGCTTGGCCTTGTAGAAACTTCCATTTCCTCCCTCCCCAATGCAATACATATCATCAAAACCGTTGGTTGCTTCCAAGATTTCATTGTACAGAATTCTTCCATCACAAGCTGGAAGGGAAAAAAGCTTTTCATCCGCCGTGTTACTTTGTTCTGTTGGTCGATCTTTCCTTCCTTTCTGTAAAATGAAGCAGATTCCAAAGAAAGTAAATGAAAGTAAAAGCACCGACAAAAGCGGAAATAGGATATAAAACAACGCTCTGTGGCCTTTCCTTTTCCTCGAGATTTGAATGCATGGCGGCAGTCCTTGAACGTTGCCGCACAATCCCTTGTTCCCCTTCAATGCTGATACATCTTGAAATGCTTTGCTCTCTGGAATAGGACCCTGCAACTCATTGTACGATATGTTAACATACAACAAGCTGCGCATTCCATTGAAGCCATTGGGAATTGAACCAGAGAGATGATTGTGGGAGAGATTAAGCGTCTCCAAGCTCTCCATATTGCTGATTTCTGATGGTATCTTTCCAGCAAGACAGTTATGACTCAAATCTAAGTCGGACAG
>JANKKB010028351.1:0-14278 GCA_026225775.1 Bursera palmeri | reverse complement strand
TACATTTTGTTACTGTAGCAAAGGGCTACTGGATGAGAGGGTTTTGAAGGCAGGGTTATTTATCATTTCGGCCTCCTCTAGGAGGCCATTCGGGCAAATTTCCCAAACCTTTTCAATCTGGAGCTTCTTTACAACATCTTTCTTAATGGATGTCACAAGCCTTTTAACAGATTTTCGCTCCCGCAGAGGGCGATCAGTAGCAGGAGAACTTTGCTCTGGCTCCTTCTCTTCCAATACCTTTGGGATCTTAATGGGTTGACTTGCATTTTTGAACTTTTTTCCACATTGATGGCAGTAATTGGAGCAACATTATTCAGAGTGCCAATAAACCTCACAAAGCATTTTCATACTATATGAAAAGCATTCTCTCTTCTCATTTTTCATTTTCATAGCACTAGTAGCACATTCAACTCAATTCTTTCATCTCCTTTGTCACTTACCCTAAACAATCTGCATCAAAGCAAGCTTCAAAGTACAATGACAACAAAGAAATAGAAACAAACCCAATCAGAAGCCCTTTATAATTTACAACTCACATACACATACAAACCCAAAACCTGCAATAAACATAAGTAATAAAAGCAAAAACACAAAAAATGCCTCCAACTCACATACACATACACTTCCCTTCACATCCCAATCTCATCTTTCACCTACTCTGCACAAACCAAATCAAGACCCCAATCACTCTTCAATCTCTTTGTCCTGCTCTAACTCCCTTCGACTCAGTCCTTCTAACCCACTCCTTTCCTACCAAGTCGACTCACCATCTTCACAACTCAAAGATCATCACTTTCCAAGACAACAATTCCTCCAAAATCACTGTGCTCGATGAAGAAGGACTCGCGAGAAGGTTATGGATCAAGTTTAAAAGAGAACCTGTCTTTAATATGCACACTTCATTTACGTTATGTTTGGCTTCTAGGAATCTAAAACATTGAAACTTCAAGCTTTTGCCCAAAGGGTAAGTGGGTTGTTAAAATAAAAGTTGACTCATTTTTTCAACTTTTTTCATTGCCATTAAGCTACTTGATGTACTGTTAAAGATGGATTTGTCAACATTTGTAACACCATTTGAATTTAAGGGCTTAGCTAATGATTTCTATAAAACTTAAAAATCACAAAAAAAAAAGGGTTAAAAACCCTCGCAGGGTGAAATTGAAACAAAACTTAATAATACGGATTGATATTTATTCATTATTAAATTAATAATGAGAAATAACTAAATCTAAAAGATTGGATTAAAAAATAGTAAATAAAATTTTTTATTTGTTTATCTAGTTAAAATTATAGGCCCCATCAATTTGTTACGGGCTCAATGTTTAGATTAATGGTATAATCTAATTGGTCGATGGACTAACACCAACGAGTTAGCAAACTGATAGATTTTTGCTAACCGATCAAAATTTTAAAAATCTTAGCCATTCTTAATACATTCTACTGAGTTTAATTATTTTCAAAATTCCCCGCAATATTGCGAATCTACAAAGCTAATGCAGATTGAGTATTTTATATGAACTGCATAGCATGTGACATGGAATACCCAGGTATAAAATATTAAGCTTCTACAGAAGACCCCCACATGGGTCATCCAATTATTCTTACTAATAAAAGTAATAAAATTCAGGCCAAGCCCTCAATAGCTGTGTTTGAGAACGAAAACAACCCAAAACCAATAAATAGGAAAAGAAACTCAAGGTAACGTAAGGCAGCAGAGAGACTAGAACAACTTTCCAATATTTGACAAAAATAATAATAAAACATTTTGTATGCACTGAACAGAAACATTTGTGTGTATTGGGAGTTGATTTTGAAGAGGGGAGATGTGGGAATCCATTCTATTAACTTTGGCAGCCACGGCCGGTAATAATATTGGAAAAGTTCTTCAGAAGAAGGGCACCGTCATTCTCCCCCCTCTATCTTTCAAGTTCAAGGTTTGCATGTTTTTCTCATTTGCTGCCTTTTCTGCTTTAATGGGGTGATATAAATTTGATTGATTTTTTTTAGAAAATCGTAAAAATAGAAAAGGGTTTGGTTCGGAATAGTTGGGAATGGCCCTTTGTACTTTGTAAATTGGTTTTCTGCAAGTCTAATTTCGTGAAAGGAATCAAATCTGTGAGTTTAGAGGTGGGTTGTCAATTCCATTGTTGTTAATGGCATCAATTTTATTTATTTATTTTTGTGTGTGTGTTTTGTAGCATGGAATTGAAGTTATGAAATTTGAGAAAACAATGTGGTGTTTTAAGGCTCTATTTCTACATTAACAAACACTGCCAGGGTCTTCTTTGCTACCATAAGAAAGTATTCAAATTGTTATGAATGCTTACTGATTGTGTGTTTATAGGTGATAAGGGCTTATGCTGTTAATAAAGCGTGGGCGATTGGTTTTCTGATGGACATATTTGGCGCCTTGTTGATGTTGAGGGCATTATCTCAAGCTCCTGTAAGTCAATCTGCATGAGCTTTCCATATTCTCTTTCTTTTTTTTTATTAACATTTTATGTTTCTGTTTGGAGCTCTACGTTCTCATTGTAAGAAACTGATACTTCTATTTCAATACGCTTAAAAGCTGAAAAGACTTGAATTTATGGTTCTAATTATGAATTGCTTTACTTACACAAGAATTTCATTTTAATCCTTCTTTTCTCACACAAGTCAAAGTTATAATGTTGGTTCTTCGGCCTTTGAGGGGGAGATCTAGATACCTGTGGAGCCAATATTTATTCTTGTGTTAGTTTTGTGCATCCTTCAACTTGGTCAGCTCAAAAGTGTTATCTCAGGTATCTGTTATCCAACCAGTTTCTGGATGCGGGCTTGCCATTCTCTCTATCTTTTCCCATTTTTATCTGAAGGAGGTTATGAATGCTGTTGACTGGATGGGAATTACTTTGGCGGGCATTGGCACCATAGGTAATGTAAGTTCTTCATGATTCTCTTTTTTGACTACGACATGTGGAATTGATCATGTAGGTATGCAGCTTTTATAGAATACTGACATTATTATAATTATTCATATTAAATGGGATGATCGGTTTATTTTATTTATTTCAAGTTTTCTGCAACTTAGTTCATGTGATGTTTATTTTGTGAGTGAAGGTGATTCAGCAATGGTTTTTAATTTCATAAAGTATGAGTAATCCATGTTCTTTGCAATAATCACTTTCTTCTATTTAGTTTTTTTTTTTTTTTTTTTTTTTTATTTGCGTCCAAACTTTAAAATTTGGTGCCTGATAGCCACATCTTCTTTGGAAAATATATTCAGCTGGTCATGAAAGTCCAGCACCTCTTTTTTTTTTTTTTTTTTTTTTTGGTTTAAAAAAAAAAGTCTTATAATATGTTTTTGAGTAATCACCTTATTGATTTGATCAATATAAAGTTATGGACCTATGGTTTTCTTCACAGGAGTTGGTGCTGGTGGTGAGGAGCAAGAGGCTTCTTCAATATCTATTTTTCAGTTACCATGGCTGGTTTTTGTTGTTTCCATCTTGTTTGTAGGTACCTTTTCCCATGGACCACCTGATTCAGTATCTTCTTGTCAATTATAAATATTTCATAGCCATCTTTGAGTTTGTTAAGTATAAGTACTGTCATCAGATTCTGTTCTGACAACATGAAATTGTGGGCAAGCATTACCATGTAGGTGGGGCAAGTGCTCAGCGTATAGGTATCAAAGAATTATACTTTTTGTTGATAGGAAACAAAGAGATGTATATTAATGACTCAAGGATATTACAATAGTGGACCTGGTATCTGCTACAAAAACAGAACCCATCTATCTGAAAGGCAAATAGATATCAAGGATATTGAACACATGAAGTTTATAAAGCCATGGCTGATAAAATGACCACATAATGTATCAATATAAACTCCTAATTTGATATTATAATTCTTAATTTAACTGGACAAAGAATTAAATATCAACTACTTGGTCTTGGCTCTGCAAAACCATTTTTGCCATTGAAGTCTGTTGAGAAAAAACCTTTTGAAATTATAATTTAAGCTTGTTCGTGACCTCTTGTTTAGGTGAACCCATGGTAAAACATTTTGTTTATTTCAATTTGGAACATTAATAGCATGAAGTTTTTGTATGTTCAATGTAGTTCAGAGACCTAACAAACAACAAGAGTGTCCTTTTCTTTGCTCTTATTCGCTGAAGAGAATATTAATAGTCTGGAGGATATCACTTATATGTTGTTGCAGTTCCCATTTCCTTGCTTTTCTTTTCGCTTTACAGCATGATCTGTCATCTTCAGTCTTCTGTCCTTCAGATTTTTACTTCAATCCAAGTGTATCTTGTAATGGCTCTCTGTAGCTTTGTTGATTTTTTCTTTCAAATTTTTTTTTAATAGTTTGTTGTAGCAATCCCTTCAAATTTTTACCTTCATTGGCTTAAAAAATGGTATGTATGGATGTTGCAATGTTGTGAGGACTTGATATATATTTCCAGTACTAGGCTTGAAGTGAAAAGGAGGCATAATCAAGGTTTTTTTGCTTTGTTTTATTTATTTATTTATTTGCTTCTGTTTTATATTTATGTTTTAAGAGTTCTGTTCAAGCTATATTTTATCCAACTCTGCATAAGCGGTGTGGCTATGTCAAAGATTATGCTATTAATAGTCCATGTTATGGTTATATTTGTTGGAATAGGTACTCCTTAATGGGTGGCTTCGTATTTTTAAACGTCAACGAAGAGAACAAGAGATGGTAAATTCCTCTTAGTTGCTGGCACTTTTGGAGATTTATGCCTCTTTGACACTATGACCAGTGCTTGCATAAGCAGCTTTATATGTTTTTGCCTTCTGCCTTCACTAACAGTATCATTTCTTGCAGATGGATTTTGAAGTGGTTGAAGAAATAATATATGGTTTGGAATCTGGCGTTTTATTTGGGTACAATTTCTTTTGAACTATATTTATGCATACATATTGTTCTCTTTGTTATTTATTAATTTACTTCCCTGTTCAATATGGATATTTTATAGTTTAGGCGAAAATTCATTAACCTTTCTTGAGGTTTAGCCTAACTAGAGATGGACCATCTGTAAAAATAGGTAAAAAAAAAAACCCTCATCAACCGTTGGTGATTATCTATTAAAGTTAATAGTGAAAACATAGACGACATTTTTTTTTTGGGACTAGTAACAGTAAAGCTTGTTGTTTATGGCCATGATGATGCTTTAGAAAGACTAGATGCTTCTTTTTGCAAATAAACACTAGATGGTATGCACTAAGTTGTTAATAGAGGTATGTATGCACTGAATTTTTGTACCCAAATGGCTTGTTGAGTAAACCATGCTTGGAGCTAATTTTCCACTGATGTTTGAAGCTAGGTAAATGTCAATAGGAAAGGAAGTAGTAACGTTGGTAGCCATGGCAGAATAAAGGATAGGAATTTTTTTTTTTTTTTGGTAGGCTGTTAATTTGGTTTATAGAAATTCCCTTAAATTTTTCATATTGTGTTTTCTATTTGCTTGTAAGAAAATTGGGCAAAATAACAGGAAAATAATGATCAATCTTCCTTTTTTTTTTTTTTCCTCTTGTTGTTGTTGTTGTTTCAGCCATGCCATATGTGCTTAAGCCCACACACATCAGAATCATATATTTTGTTCAAGTTGTACTTAAAATTATTGTATTTTCCTCCTGACATAACAGCCTTACAATTGTAAAAAATTACAATGACAATTAAAAGCATAGGTTTGTTTAAAAACTGAAATGTCCACCTTTCTGTTTACTTTTCCAAGTTATTTGCTTATTTAAAATCAATATATAGTATTCAATGATTTTTATATAATTATTCAAACACTAAAAATATTTAGTTAGTTGTTTATGCTGTAAATCAATTCCAGTACTTTTGTAAGTATTTTGTGATTGTAGGGATAAAATGGTCAATGCATAAGTTTAAGGGGCAAAACAAACAAGAGCAAATGTCATTTCACTGATCAAATTGATTCCAAAACCACTTATCTTAGTGTAATTGATAGCAGGAGAGGTTTTTATTTATATTCCAGACCTGGGACTACAACTATATTAAACCAGACCTCGGGAGGTCAGTGAAACTTTCTTCATAATCTAAAAAATTATGTTGCTTTACTATGATTGCCTGTGCCTACTTTGGTCAATACAATCTCCTGATTTTGATAGTATGGGAGTACCCAAAATAAGAGAAAAGTAAAGAAAGAAAGAAAGAAAACTTAGTTTACTCGATCCAGTCTTCATTTGGTGGACATGATGTAATGTGTTTGCACGATTACCTATTCTGCACTTGGCAATAAGAGCTTCCTAGTCTTTATAGTCTATGCTAGACCACTATTTATTACACTCTATTGAATAAAACTTTTATTCTCATTTGAGGCAGCAATCTGTTCGCTATGTGTACATGCTTTTACATTAAAATTGAATTCAACATATTTAGAAGTAAATGTTGTTTTTTAAAAGCAAAGTCATTTAACTGAAGTTGTTGAGCGATGTCTTAATTAACTGCAATCCTCACATATCTAATTAATTTCAGGATGGCGTCTGTCATATCAAAGATGGGATTTGTCTTCTTGGAACAGGGCTTCCCCACGATGCTAGTTCCTGTGTGCATTTCTATCAGCATTTGTTGTAGCGGTACAGGATTTTACTACCAGGTATCTGAAAGACTAATTGGACTTACATCTCAATTTGTTGATTGTGTAGCTGCCTTTTCTAATCATGTAGAAACTTTTGGTCATCTAATGTGACCAGAGTCATAAAGTTAACTTTTTTTTACTACTAAGTTCGGCACTTCAACATATATTGCATATCATATATGATTTTTTGGTTGTTCACATGGATTGGTAAAAATTTGAGACGTTTTGCAATTATATTAACATAGTTGTGTTACTCACTTTAACAGACTCGCGGTCTTAAGCATGGGAGGGCTATAGTAGTGTCTACCTGTGCTGCTGTAGCTTCAATTCTGACTGGTGTACTTGCTGGTATGCTTGCTTTGGGTGAGCGATTACCTTCAGCACCAGTTGCTCGTCTTTCACTTCTGCTCGGATGGTAACTCCTGCAACAACCTGTAATTTACTCGCTGCTTTTATAGAAAAAAGAAATCAAGTTCATGCTTCATTCCAGAAGCATGGGTTCTTATTCTGTATAGGTTTCCCAAGTAAAATGGTTTGTAAAATGTTTTGGGCTGTTTTTATATCCTCTGATATACATCCTGTCTTCTGTTCCATCAACTTTTATGTTTTTCTCTAAACTGAGAGCACAATGTATAGTAATACCAATTCTCTCATCCCATTTTCATCCTTTGGAGGACCAAGTACAGGGTCCTTGTTCTTCCCATCAAAACTTTGTTTGGCAAGACAACTGTTCTAGTTGGGATGTTAGTGGTCAAACTAGGTTTTTTTGCCTCAGAATTTGTTATTAACTTTAAGTCTTCAATTGCAGGTCACTTATCATGGTTGGTGTGATTTTACTTGTGAGTTCATCACGGCTTGTACGACATCTTCGCTGGCCACTCGGACGTTTTATACAGGGTGGTGGTGTTGATAGAAATTTCAATCTTAGGCGATCAGGGTCTCAGCGTGCCAAGGAGACAAGTCCAAGTGCTGTTATCCAGGCAGCAACTTTGCATAATCTAATATCATCATCTTCAGCTAAGGAAAAAGCTTGACCAGAAAACAACTTCCTACTGGTGTTCACTTTCTGCAGAGTACCAAATGCTCTTCTTGAGGCTGGGTGTACGGTATGCTTTGCTTTGTTTTTTCAGGGAGAATGGTGGATTTTAGGTCATTCCTTCTCTGAGATGTCTTGCACCATATGTTGTGAAATTTCTAATTTTGAAGTAGTTACATTATTTCCTCTTTCCATGTCTTAAATGACAATTATTAGCAATGAGTGTTCTGTATGATGTTATTACCGACAGCACCACAACTGTAAACAAGCTTGAATTTGTTTGGTAAAAAGTTCAAGGCAGAATGATTTCTTTTGGCAATTCGAAGTTATTGCTTTCAGTCTTATCGGTTGTCCCTATTAAGTGTTCAGTGTATTGAGTAGCCTCTGCTCAACTTTGTATTCAAAACAATGCCTTCCATGAATAAATTACGTTAGTTATACACAATAATTTCATGGGAACAGACATCTTGCTGGTAGGGTCGACAAAGTGACAAAATGATTCTGTTTTTCTCATCAATGTTTTGAAAGAACTTTCCCCTTATGGTACGAATTAGGTTTTTAATTAATTAAATCTCTGCTCTGCAAGTGCAGGGTCATTTCATTTTCTCGATCAGGTAATGTTATTGAATTGGTACAGTATATTGAATTCAATCCAAGGATGCCAATTCAAAACAATTTACAATGCTGAAAAACTCAAATGGGCTTTTTCTACTTTGCCTCAGCTTGCTACTCAAGGCGAGGAATGGTCTAGCCTCCCCTTCCATGCTGTATTATTTCAGTGATGAAATAAAAGAGATGGTTGTTTCAAGGACAGTGATTCTAATAAGATTGTTTATATCAGTACATGCATGCTTTGTAGGGTTCTTATTACTTATCTAGTTGTGGCTATTCTAGTTTAAGCATAAACATTTCCATATGAATACCAAGCACATGAAACAAGGACATCAACGACACGAACCATGTCAGGATAAAACAAAACCTGATTCTGACTTGAGAAAGTTATATGGACCCCAAGTGCTCATAGCTTGAATACCAGAGTATACGCATCTTCAATCAGTTTATAATGTGTCTTGTAACAGTTGATGGCTTTTCAATTATTGCAGCGACCTATTAGGGACAGAGAAAGATGACATTGAAATGGACCCATTATAAGCAACAGCCATCTCCACCTTTTTCTTCATGTTCTTGATATAACAACACCCAAAGGTCCACCATGACTTGGACAATGAGCCACCGCTGGTGCACATTCCTTAAAAGATAAAAAGAAGGGAAAAAAAACCCATCCCCATTGAGAATCTAAAAGACATCATAAAATTGGTGGCATGAACAATGCTAATGGGCCATATGGTGGTGAAAAGATAGAAATAACAACCAATAAACAAAAGCAACTTCATTTGTTTACCACTTTCGGTAAAATAACATCAGTTCTAACAAGGCTCAATGTCATACATTTCAAAAAGTTTAATTAGAATGTCCACATGCTTCAGGACCCGTCAATAGCTAAAACCTTTAGAAATCCGTGTGAGCTTGCAGTTGGCAAGTCGAATAAGGTCAAACTTACTTTGGAAAGCTACTACAATATAAGAACTGAGCTTTCCAAGAGTTACAGCTAAGTTGGCCTCCCGAGTTTTTGGACAAATTGGTTGCTTTCCTTTGGTAGTAGCCTTCACCCCTTTGAGTAAAAGCTTAGAAGCATAAATGCAATCATTTCACACTTTTCGATGACTGTCCTTGCAAGCAACCATGTGGAAGAAAACTAAAGATTCCAAAGAAACAGATAATAAATGAATACTTTCTTTTCCACTCTCCAGCTTTGGCTTTGTTAATCTCCTATGGGTGCCATATGTATCATTGTATCTTGTACAAATTTGCCATCAATCAAAGGAATTCAACAAGATGTGAAGAGTTAAAAAATGCTTCAAGGTTTTGGATGCCAATTTTAACTGACAGTGGTTCATACTGTAAAGAGTTTTATGAGCATACTGTACCAAGTTTCTAGGCCCCAAAAGGAGGGGAGGAATAATCAGTAGAATTCCAGTTGAAGTTCCACCACAAGAGAACTAACTCCTAAGGGCAAGATGTTTTTCATGGGAGAAAAAGTGAGGAGAGAGGGGTGGGGCCTCGAGACATTAGGGTGCAGGTAAGAAGAGATAGAGCAATAATTTCTCTTTTGAACTTTACAATTGGCTCTCTTTTAAATCATCCTATTGAAGAGACAATAGCTGCAAGAAAGATTTCAGCCATTGCTTAAAAGTGTAATTTAAGTGGAAATCTACAAACTAGCTAATTAGAACACTTGCATATTTAAGATTTCTCAATATGTCCAAAAAGATCCAGTTGTTTTCAATTTTGATTTAGTCGGTAGTCAGAAATCGGGACCAAATTTCAAACCTCCATGCCAATAGCTTTCTGACTGTTCTCAAGATGATAGCCGCTAGTTTTATAATTTGCAATGACAGCAGCCAAGTGTAAGCTTTCGAAACTAAACCATCTTTACGCTTGTAACAACATTAAGTCCTTTTTAACTATTACAAGAACCATTGTTAGGTGTCTTTTCTTTGATGTACTCCTAATAAGCAAAAATTGTAATTGCCGAATCAGGATTTCTTAAGATGGGAAAGAAGAGTAAAGAATAATGCTTGGAGCATAGAATTATAAATGTATCAGAATTCCAGACCGACGCCATTACAAGCAGCACCTTGTTATGTAAGGCTTGCGGATCAATTTGAGACCAAATACGACCTTCAGTTGTGCAGCCGCTTCTTCAAGGAATTGCATGGGGACTGACATTGCTTATTACTAATGAACCATAATAAGTTCACTAGTGAGTTATCATTTGACAAAGAATGAAGTCATATTGAGGTGCCTGGGAATCTAAAGCTTAATTGTTAACATCTAAATTGTCTCCAGGTCACCCACCTAGTCTTTAAGCCCTTTAACAATGGGACCATCTCACTGTGTATTAGAAGATTCTGACTTAAAATTGCTAAGCATCTGTTTGCATTTCAAAGTATCTTTCCCTTTTAATATATAGGTTAACAACTTGATATGATTGAGGAAATAGTGGCCGAATTGACCACAATGAAAATATGTTGTAAGACAGAAATAATAACTTTAATTGAATTCAAACCACAAACAACGACAAAAATACACGGTAATGACCAATAGGTGGCCCCCTTTAAACAGATACTTGTACACAATTCAAATGATGATGAATCACATCAGGAATCAATAGGGAAGAAACCTAGCACCAACATTTCACGGCTTATTTTGTTGCCTTGGGTAATCACCAAGTTTCTCCATCTGCCAGCTTTCATGAGGAGCAACGTGTTCATGGGAAGGGGTGTATTGCTGCAAATTTTCATTAGAAAAATTAAATTTTTTAAGCACAAAAACCCCATAAGGAAACAATAAATATCATCTCCTTGGAAGAAATTATAAACAAATATTTCCTAAGAGCCAGAATATATGATTTAAGTGAACTTAGATTGCATGGAAGGTACCTCTTTGAGCATGATTAAGAAAGAAAATATATTGAAAACAGAAAAAAGAACCACAATCAAAGATACATGAACAAATGAGCATTCATTCATTCTTTCTACCCCAATTAACAAATTTAAGGTAGCAATCTCCTTAGTTACTACTTACTAGGGTATTGGATTATATATATATACCCATACTAAAATGAGTAATTTCTCTCAAATTTCGTAATATGTCAAGGTGATTTGTATCCCTGCAATTGGCATGTTTTCTGTGTTTCTTTGATTTCTCTCTTCTCACAAATTCCCTTGTTTCAGTGAGCATTTTCATAAGAAAGCTCGTGAAGCTGTTTCCAACTTTCTCACGGTTCACAAAAAGTAAAGCACATAGATATAGCTACTATTATCCAATGTGGATCTTGCAGTTATGCATTCCGTCTCATTTTAGCATATTTTTCCTGACTAATTGAATCAGAAAAGGAGGCATTTAGTTAAAAGTTTTTACCTCCATTTTTTCTAAAAGTTCTTTGGCTGTTGGAGCAGAGATAATTATCTGCCTAGCACCTGGCTTGATGAAACCTTCTTCAACACCATTGTCAAATAATGCAAGCAAACTATTATAATACCCATCAACATTTAGCAGACCAACCTGCAGAGTAACGCTCCGTTATAATTACAAATCAATCAGTAGTAGCCTATTTCAGTTCTTCAAGCTTCAAGGTTCACGTGTTACCGGTTTCTTATGAATTCCAAGTTGGGCCCATGTTATCATCTCCAACAGCTCTTCCATGGTCCCATATCCACCTAAACCAATAAACTCTCATGTTACATTCACAAATATGGTAAGTAAAAACAGTTCAATATTATCATTTCCAAGTAGCAAAGATCTTTTACTTCCCTTTTTAGGAACAAAACTTCTTACTAGTTGTTTTTTGCCTTTTCAAACCATTAAGGACAACTTTTGTGTTTATTACCAGGAAGAGCAATAAAAGCATCAGCTTCGCGAGCCATTGCAGCTTTACGCTCATGCATGTCTGCAACGGTTCTCACTTGTCCAACACTTTCACCAGATATCTGTTGAGTGCCCAACAATGATTTACTAATGATCAATTCATGTCAATAATTCAAATCATAGATACAATTGCTCTACTTTCAGAGGGCACTAGAATTTGAATTATAACAGTCCCAGAAAATTTTGTCTTTTGAATTAATCAATCCGCAATATCAAGCATTTGTCAAATAACTAAGAGTAGTACCGAAAAGAACACACATATATTATAACATTTTTTGATTTACTAGTATTCTAGGATTGCGGTTTTTGTTTTTATTTATTCGTTTATTGAGAAATTATTATCCTTTGGATCTGTATCATCCTGGTAACATTACCGGGATAGTAATGAAAGAGGACCCAAGCGTTTATGATAACATTCAGAGGAATACATCAAAAAATGTGAAACCTGATCCATGGAAAGTTATTACTCAGTTAAATCGCAAACAAAACAATTTGATTAACATATCATCCATCATAAGGATTTTGAGAAAAAGACCAAAGAAATTCATAGATAAAAACATACTCAAGAAGAAATTATTAAAAGCATGTATACCTCAAGTGGCATAAGAGCTTTAGGAATGACCCTGCATTTGATGAGAAACCATTAGCTTAGCAGTAAAATCTGATAAATAAACACCTCGCTTACAATTAAATACCAGTACAGTACTGAACGCATTAACAATATGCTCTTGAAGTTGAATTCAAGTTTTGAAGTTACCCAAGAACATGACAACCTCCAGCATACACTGTCTGGGATATCAAACCCATCAACCCAACACTTCCTCCACCGTACACCAAGTCTATCTTTCTCTTCACCTGTAATCCAAGCAAAAAAAACCACAAAAAAGTCAATCCTTTTACCAAATAGCAGATACCCTCATCAATATTCAAACACAAATCCAACAGAAGTCAGTGTTTTAAACCCAAAACCAAATCAGCAAATGAGATATAAAATCATCGAACAGCAGAATCCAAGCTCAATACATAGAACACAAATAACATAATCTTCACAAAATTCTCATCTTACGAAAAGAAACATATAATACGAACCAGTTCATTGCCCAGTTCAAGAGCAGCATCACTGAAGACTTTCCTGTGGCCAGAGTTGCTTCCACAGAAAACACACAGCCTCTTGAACCTGCTTCTAATGGAGCCTTCTTCCATTCAAACTCTCTCCACTCTTACCACTTCTATTTAATCAACCTTCAATCATTTGAATAAACAAATAAACAAAAACCAATATCAAAAAGAAAAAAAGAAAAGCAGATTAATGTTTGCTTACAACAACCCAACAGAACTTTTGGATGAAAGAAAGAAAAGTATACCAACAAAAGAACAAAAAACAAAAACAATCTGGGGAAGTAAGTAAACGTTGAGTTGATGACTAAAGCAATAAAGAAATGAAGAAATCAAAGACGGTCGTTGTATTGATTTTAATGTTAGAATAGAGAAGCAAAACGCCGCTAGCCCACATGCTCCGTTCCTTTTCTAATCCACGTCGCTCTGTCCGCTTCTTTTAGGATTTTATTATTTATTTTTATTCGAAACAAAAATGTTAATGTTAATATAAGCAAAGCAAAGATTGATTTTTTATTTAAGCAGAGAAATCAAAACATAATCTTTTGTTGCTCAATATCGCCAAGTTGGAGAAGCAGAACATAATCAGAACCTCTTTCAATAACAAAACAAGAATAAAAACAGTCTGTGTCTCACCAATCAAGTACCCAAGATGGCTGTACTTTCCTGTTCTACTTTCACTTGTGTCGTCTAGTCTCCTTTTTTCTTTTTCTTTTTTTTTTTTTTGTGACAATTTATTTAATATTAATTATTATTAATGATTTATTTATCAGTTATAACATTAAATTCATTAAATATCAAAATAAAATTAAATAATTAACTTGGGAATGAGAATTGCTATCAAAGTTGAATTGAAATCTCGGTAGGACGAGAAATTAAGTAAGGTTTGTTTCTTGCATTAAACAAGGCCAAGTACAAGGCATTTACAAGAAAGTAGCCGCCAAACAAATCAATGCCTTTAAAGGCAATTTATAATCAATTTATTGGTGATAATTCACAAAATTCCTCGGTTTCACTTTTACTAC
>JANKKB010028350.1:1467-14276 GCA_026225775.1 Bursera palmeri | reverse complement strand
AATTTTTTTTTTTTTTTTTTTTTTCTCTAAAGCCATGGTTTTGAGTTTAGCAAGTCTTATAACATGTTGCTAACATGTCAAGAATGAGTGAAATGAATTAGCATTAGCGAAATGAATTGTACTTTTGTTATTTACCTTCTAAGAAGAGTAAAATTCTATTTAAACTAACTGACATTGTTTAGTTGATTAACAGATTTAACAATCTAATTACACTCTAATAACTTTTTGAGTATAGACTAAACTACCTTCAGTCACTAATTACAGAATTACCCTTAATATAATGTCGATTGCCTCCCTCAAGTGTAGTTGGGATGAATGCTGGAATTCTTCACAGCTGACTTGTAGCCTACTTGCAAGACTGGACAGATAGATTTCCTCTGAGAAACTTAAAATGAAATCCAATTAGAGGCTTGGTAAATATATCAGTAATTTGTAACTCTATGGGAACATGCTGAACCAGAAGTTGCTTATTTAACACCTTTTCTCTAATGAAATGCACATCAACCTATATATGTTTAGTTCTAGACTGAAAAATTGGAATTGATGCTAAGGATTCTACCCCTCTATTGTCACACAAGAGCAATAAAATTTCAGCAAGAAGAACATTCATTTCATGCAGAAAACTTTGTAACTAGATTAGCTTAGTAGTTGTGATTAACAGAGCTCTATGTTCTGACTCAGTGGATGATCTTGCTACAACATGTTGTTTCTTAGCTTGCCAATAGATTAGTTTGCCTCCAAAGAACACACAACAACCACTTGTGGATTTTAATCATCTAAGGAGCTTCCCTAGTCAGCATCACAGTAGCCAGTCAAGGAGAAATTCTGTACTGGATGAAATGTCAAGCCATGATGTAATGTACCTATAACATATCTGTGAATCCTCTTGCAAGCCTGCCAATGCAATATAATAGGGTCTTGAAGAAATTGATTGAGTTTATTGACAACAAAAGATAAATCTGGTCTATTCATGGATAGGTATTATAGTCCTCTAACAATGTGGGTTACTCTAAATTAAAAGATCACCTATGTAAGAGAAAAGAGAGACCTATGTTCATGGCCAAAACGAACATAAAAATGAGAACTAAATAAAGTCAAGAAAGATTCTTGTGTGGAGCATATCATCGTTTACATGAATGATAGAATAGTTCAAGGACATCGCATCTACTAATCAGCCAGTAAAGTAAATATACTCTCATGAGGAAAGGTTCAAAAGGTAACACCTACCTATCTATGCAGGTTTCGACCATTAAACTCTATCACAAGGTCAAAATGTTTTTTATTCTATCAACTCCATTCATGTTGGGGATTGTTGGAAAATTGTGTTATTAACACAATTTAATGAGTCATATTGGAAAAATAATAAACAGTTGAATGAGAAATTATTGTTCAATATGCATCCGTAAAGCCAATTAACTCAGTAACGTTTAAGATTTATAATCATAAATTCGTAACAGTTTTTGACATAAATAGATTTGTAACATTCAGAATTAATTTTGTAAAGCTCGATTAATTGTGGGATTTGTTACTTGTAACTCCCATGGCTTGATGATGAGCTTTAATGAACTAGTTTGCAACTCTCCTCCTTGCTACCTATAAAAGGAGCCTTCCTCCTTCATTTAAAAAAAAACACCAAGAGAAATACAATCTCTTCTTTCTCTCCTTTCTATCTCTCAACCATTTTCTGGTTTTCTCTCAATGTGATGGAGCTCAGGCTAAAAATTCGGTTCGATAGAAACAATCTTTGAGGTGCTCATAAATTGCTTCAAACTGTTGTATCCTAAGAGACAGACGCTAAAAACCTCAAGTATCTCAGTAAGTGGCGAATTTCTTTTAAGGAAATTTTGTGACACACAAGCCTTGGTTTTATTTCCTTAACCACTTATTTATATTTTTTGTTATTAATTAATATATGCTATTAATTAATGTATGTTATTAATTGAAACATGTAATAAATGTTAAGTTATTATTAATTACAGCATGTTATATTATTAGTAATGAAGCATGATATTTAATTTAGTTGTTTTATTATTGTTCAATTAATTCTTGTTATTAATATTGCGATATTAAATAGAATTAATATAGTATTATTAATTGTACATTGTTTTTAATTCAAAATAATTAATAAAATACTATATTAATTATTTATTAATATACATGTAATTAATTATCATATGATTTATAGCAATTCAATTGTAGTTTACTTTGTCAGTGATCATCCCTGAATTTTCAATAGTAAATTGGTGATGGTTGACTCACCAGATTTTCATGGTGCAGAAGGTAGACAATTTTTGGGCCTTCGTATGGCCTCTATTGAAAGATGGGAAAGCGATGATAGCATTGGTAACAAGGAAATTGTGGACGAGCGACTTCGGTGAGGAGTGAATTTTCGTTGGATGGGCACATGCGAGCTACTGAAAATCTCTTTTTCGTTGGATGGGCAAAACTAAAATTAGATAACCCAATCAATTTACAAAGCATAAAAAGATACTTGCATTGCATAAACTCGTGTAATGTAGGGTATGTATTTGTAAAGTTCAATAAAAAAAATCTGCTGGGAACAAATTAAAAGAAATACTATTTGAACAAACTGAAGAAACTGACAGTTTCATTGAGTGCCTGAATGAAGTCATCGACATCTTCTTTGGTATTGTAAAAATGGAGGCTAGCACGTGCACTTGCGTTGACTCCTAAACAGCGATGAAGAGGTTGAGCGCAGTGATGACCGGATCTGATTGCCACTCCATGCTGATATACAAGTACGTTAAAAGCTATTTAAAATAAATTCCTTTTGCAATCTGTGAAGCAAGAGTTTTCTTAACTTTTATCATAGAATAGAATAATAAATATAAAATTGGAAAATAATTACAGAATATGCAACTTAGCATGCATCCCAGAGATAGCTAGTACCTGTTGGTCAAGGATAGTTGCAATATCTGTAGGGTGGATATTTTCAACATTAAAGGAACAAAGAGCAGCACGGTGAACATTCTCTGAAGGTTTGGGGCCGTAGATCCGAATATTGGGTACAGAAAGGAGGTTTTCATATAGATAATTTGCCAGCTCCATCTGTAAGTTTGCAACTGTCGTAAGTACATGAATCTATACTACTTATGTCTAATATACCAAATCTAAGAGTATATCATTTAATCATCAACTCACGTAAATGAAAACTAAGAAATTTGTAATTGCATTCACCACAAAGCAAAAATCCTTATTTATTTTAACCAAAAAAAAAAGAGAGAGAGAAAACAAGGACAATAAAGAAGAAAAAGAACTGCTATTATATCTGATGAAAACTTCTCCATTGCGCAACAAAGAAAGAGATGATCAAGAAGAACGGTAGCCACATACAACAAAATTACCACAGTCGGCCTTCTTAATGAAGTGGCTAAAGGTAGTGTAAAGAATGACAAAAACGATTATGGAGGCAATTATTGAGATGTAGGAAGTGATTATAAAGAATATGATGAGTATCATGTGAGGAGGTCTAGGAGACTGTAGAGAAGGCAGTGCACCAAGGCTGCGGCGTTCAATTGCTGGATCACGGTAGAATTCCTGGTAGTGAGTTGAGGCTTCAGCTCCGAGAAAGTGATGCCGCAGCATCTCAAGGCTGTGACCCTGAGCAGGGAATGCCTTGGCGCCAGGTCATGAATCCAGGATAGATGCAAAATCCTATTTTTATATATTTTAAGCCTTTCATTGTTTCTTTAGGGATAGTTTCATAAAGTCTTATGTTATTAGTCTTGTATAAAAGCTAGAGAGTCATCTAAATTGGGATTATTATTGAATTGCATAAAGATTTGTCTGGGATTATTATTGAATTGCATAAAAATTTGGCTCTAGAGACTACTTTGATTATTTCGGCTTCTCAAAGTATTTTTGCTTTGATTTGTTTGGGCTAGGTTAAGAACTATTATGTGCTTATTAATATAGAGATTCAATAAATTCAATTCTTTGAGTTTGATTGGATGAATTGATTCTTTAATTTCTATTTTGCTCTATTGAATTGATGATCTGGGCTAAAACCCTAGATTTGTGAAATTGAGATAGAACTGAGGAACTGTTATCGGGACTTGTTGGATTTCTAACAAGATCCTCAACAATTTGGTACTCTCGTTAAGAGATTTGTTTGGTGAGATTTGTTTTAGGGGATTTTTTTTTTTAGATTTTTGTGGCAACAACGGAAGCTAGGGATAGTGTTACTACTAAAGGGAGTACCCCTATTACTAATAGGGCGAGATTTGAGGCATTAGAAGAATCAAATAAGACTTCTAAGACTGTGGAAGAGGTGGCTACATTATTAGCGCAGTTGACAATGGCCATGACTGAATCCAACCGAGCAATAGCAGAGATAAGAAGGGCCACCAATGAAAGGTTGTTGGAGAGTATAGAAAGAAGGATGGTCGAAGAAAAGAGAGGGAGAAACAATAGGTTAACTCATCGAAGAATGATGAAGCCTATGAGAGTGAAAAAAGAGGTATACAATAACCATGGACCCAGGAAACCAAAGATAAAATTTCGACACTTCAAATCAAGGGATTCGTATGAATGGTTAGATAAGGTAGAACATTACTTCCATGACTATAAGGTAACAAGGGAGGATAAACTGACGACAACTTGTTTCTATCTAGATGGTAAGGCTAGTAGTTGGTGAAGATAGATTAAAGCACAATATGATAAAGAGGGAAGGCGCCTTGGGTGGAAGAAATTCAAGCAAGAGTTTTTGACTCAATCAGGGCCATCACTCATGGTCAACCATCATGACCAGTTAGCTAAGCTTAGGCAGGAAGGGAAGTTCAGGATTATATGGAAGAGTTTCATTCAACTGCAAATTATGGTTCGAGGTTTGGTCAGAGGAGACATTAGTGGGGACATTTGTTTACGAATTGAAGTCATGGTTAGCCAAAGAGTTCAGGTTGAAGCAACCACAAAGGTTACCAGAAGCTATGATGGCGGAGATTCTAGATGAGAGTTACTACACATAGAGGAGGGCGGCTAAGGAGAACATGGGGAGCAAGTTATCTAAAGCCTTGCAAACCAAAACTCCTTGGAAGGGAAAGGAAGTAGTTGAAAGAAACACCAAAAAGAGGTCTAAAGAAGTTAGGAAGCTTTCTAGAGAGGAGGTACAAGAGAGGATTAGAAAGAGCTTGTGCTTCAAATACAACAACAAATAGGGCCCGAGAATGGAGAGAGTGGGGGATGTCGAAGTTGTCTCTTAATGCCATGTTGGAAGCTTCAAAATCGTCAACTATAAGGCTCATGGCTTGGGTAGATAAATATAAGGTGACTTTGCTTGTTGATTCTAGGTCATCGCATAACTTCATTAATGCCAACATTGTAAGAAACCTGTGGTTGAGAGGAGTAGCCATAAAGCCATTTAAGGTTAAGGTGGCCAATAAGGACAAACTCAAATATGAAAAGGTGGTCCAAGATGTGAGGACAAAGTGCAACCATGAAGATTGTAGCCGATTTGCATGTTCTATCTTTAGTAGGATTGGAATAGTGCTTGATAATGCATGGTTGAAGAGTCTTAGGAGGGTAATCACGAACTACACGAATATGACGATGGAGTTCAAGTTGGGAGGTAAAAAGATAACTTGGACAGCTTTGTTGACTAAGGAGGTCAAGTAGTTTGAAGCCTAGCAAATGGAAAAACTATGCAACAGCGATGCCACATGCTTCCCAGTAGTAAGGACAAGTGATAACCAAGTTAAAGAAGCTCTGCGATATCAAAGTTGGGAAAAAGGCCATGAAAAGGAAAAGGTAGGACAAGTGTTAGTGCAATGTAATGGAGTTTATAAGGAAGAAGCTTCTTGGGAGGATTACGATGACATGGTCGAGAGGTTTTCAAACTTTATCCTTGAGGGCAAGGACATTTTTAAAAGAAGGGAGAGTGATGAGTATCATATGAGGAGGTGCAGGAGAAGGCAGGCGCTAGAGCCATGATGCTGGGTAGTGAGCGCCAAAACTCTCAATTGTTGGATCACGGCAGAATTCCTGGCAGTGAGTCGAGGCTGTGGCATTGAGAAAATGATGCCCAACGCCAGAGTGACAAAGTCTCAAGGCCGCAGCAACTGAACAGGGAATGTTGCGAGGCGGGGTCGTGGATCCAGGAGAGACATGGAATCCTATTTTTATATATTTTAAGCCTTATATTATTTCATTAGGGATAGTTTGGTAAAGTCTTACATTATTAGTCTTATATAAAAGCTAGAGAGTAATCTAAATTAGGATTATTATTGAACTGTGTAAGGATTTTGCTCTAGAGACTATTTTGATTGTTTCGGTTTCTCAAGGTATTTTTGCTTTGATTTGCTTGGGCTAGGTTAAGAACAATTCTGTGTTTATTAATCTAGAGATTCAATAAATTTAATTCTATGAGTTTGATTGAATCAATTGCTTCCTTAATTTCTATTTTGCTATATTGAATTGACGATCTGGGCTAAAAACCTAGATGTGTGAAATTGAGATAGAATTAGGGAATTGTGATTTAGAGTTTTTGTTGAATTTCTAATGAGGTCCTCAACAGAATAAATGGGTATTGGGCTCGTAGCTAGGAGCTCACATAAGAGCACTCAATCAACTTAGTTTTGATAGTATTTTCAATTACTGGTTAAAAGCTTAAGTTATAGGTAAGAGGCTCAAAAATAGTGTTTATGATCTAATATAATGGCTTGATAAGCTAAGCCTTTTCTACCTTTCCCCAATTCTCCGAAAAGTTAAAAAAGCTATCTAATTAAAATAAGCATCAAGAAACACAATCCAACCAAGCTACAAAAGAACATAATTCATGAGCCACAGTACAATGCATAAGTAACTAATCTATAATTTTCTGTAGCAATCTGTTTCAGTCTATATAAAACGTAATGTGGCAAAAGCCTATCAAAAATAAGTACTGTGATTCAAGCTTAATTTATATATTTTTAGGAAATGTAAGCAAATGAGACAACCTTATTGGGATCATCTGAAATCACACCAAAAAATATACTATCTTTTAGGATAAAACTAGTATTGCATGAGTGAGGAACCTTTTTTTTTTTTTTTTTGAATATGATAAAGCAAGTTCCACAGAGCCTGCTTATGACCTAATAACATATTTCTGCCACCAAAACACTACCATGTCTGCCACCTATACCATTATTCTGATGGACCTCCAGCTACAAAATGGTATTCTAGAAGATCAAGGAAAGGAGTGTTGGTTAGTAACGGAATTACAGCTGGCAGGGGACAGCAAGGCAAGGGTCAGCAATTGGGGAGTATGTGAGAATTCGTTACAGAGAGGGAAGTTTGTTATGTAACCGAGTGAGTTGTTATATAGAGGAGGGGACAGTTTGGGAGGGGTATCGATTAAGAACAGCTGGGTAAACCATAGGGGAGGACCTGACCCTCCAAAGTCAGGGAATTGTTTTTCTTTTCTGTTTTGTTCTTTTAAATGTTGCTGTGTTGCTCTTCTGTTGGCGCCTGTTATTGAGTTTAGTGGAATTGAATTGATATTAAGAAGTAGTTTCCATCATATTCATTATTACAGAGCGGTAAAGAGAAAAAGCAGGAAAATCCAGTTCACCTCATACTCTTGAATCTTTTGCATGCCAATTGCTAACAAATAATCAATTGCTGCTCCTAACCCAATCGCTTCCCCAATTGCTGGTGTTCCAGCTTCAAACCTGATCCACTTAAAAAGCTAATTAGACTAAGAAAATTTGAAAATAGCACATAACACAGAAATCTCTGATACAAAGGATTAATCAAATAACAACTGCTCAAGAATGGGAAAAGGGAACGAAAAATCATTTTACTGAACAATTGCCAAAAAATTTCAGGGTTTTGACAATGATAAAAGGGTGAGACTATTTGCGCCCACGGAAATGTAATGAACACCTATTATTAAATCATAGTCATTATTAATATGCTTATTAGTAATTTAATATTAAGGACAAAAAATATCTCTCTTAACAATCATCTTCAACCTTTATCTATCAATATAAATCCTAATTTTGCTGAGTCTTTACTCATCCAATTTTTTATTTTTTATTTTTTATGTTTTTTTTTTTTAAAAAATCATTTAAATAAATGAATAAGAATTAATAATTAGTCCTCCAAACTTAATAAAGGACTTTTTCCTTTTTTTTTTTTGTTTTGTTTCTTCATTTTCTTTCATATGCCTAAAATACGGATGACCAACTCCTTGCTTATGTCACTGACAAAGTCAACCAAACCTAACCAAAGCCTCACAACAACATCCAAAGGTTGCCTTTATCAACTAGGTGAGCAGAATTGAATAGAGGCTCGAAGGGGGGTTTACAAAGTGAAGGGCTGAAGGTGGCTTTGCTCATGAGTCTATGATCAGGCAATTTTTTTTTCTTTTTCTGCCTCTTGAAACTTTCTAGAAACTCAAATTCTTATTTATTCTTCTTTTAGTGGTGCTTCCTCTCTAGTTTCTTCTTGCAACCTATCTCATTTGAACCCTAAAGTAGCACAAACTATCATACTCCAAGTTTTCTTCTAAGATATAAACCATGAGAGAGATTAAGACATGAAGAAGAAGGTTCTAGGATTGTTGGACAATTCAAGAAGTTGAGGTGAACGATCAATATTAAAACACACCAAGAAGTGAAAGTATTGATAATTCTATGTAAATTTAAGATAAAAATCTCTATTAATTTAGAAGGGTATTTAGTATCATAAAAAGTATACAAAATAATAATTTAGTTTTTACATTTTATTGGATGTCCAGAAAGTTTTTATGGGTGCAAATAGTCCACCATAATGAAAAGATAACAAAGAAAGATTTCACAGTAAAACCCTTTTTTATATATTGGTACTAAATAATCTAGAATCTAAATTTTGTAATTATTATAGAAAATCCCGATATTTAAGTTAGATTGCTTCTTGTTGGAAGTAGGTTTTTCTTTCTTTGTTAAAAATAAATAAATAAATAAAAATTACGAAAGAAGATTAAAATTTTATTAATGAAAATAATTAACCAAAGGTCCACTAAAGATTAAAAAAAAAAAAGAAGAGGAAAATCCAGAAAACAGATCAGAAAAGAGAAAGTCAGAACACCATTGCTTTTGAATCCCTGTAAATAATATACTAATGAATGTATTTCTAGAAAACATTTGTTTCATAATTTTCAATATAAAATCATTGTTTTAATAATATTTCTCATGTAAATAAACATTAACTTATTCATGTTGTATTGGCTGCATATGATTTTCTTTTTCTTAAAAAAAATACACATATTCAGATAAAATTTAACCCATGAAAAACGTAATAATAGGTTTACTTAGAAGGTGTGTGCAGGGTACTTATACAGGTGCATATATAGCCTCACCCTTGATTAAAGAAACATTTTCTTGCCTCATTCTATAGCTTTCTCTCCCCAATTCCTCATATATTCTCCCTTCCTCTTCCAATTTGACTCCCATTTCTTTCTCTAGTTTCAATTATAGAACAAGAATAACATAATGGGTTTGCTAAACAGAGGTGTGGATAATACTTATAGGGATGCATATATAGCCCACACTTGATTAATGAAATATGTTCTCCCCTTATTCCATAGGTTACTCCCTAATTCCTCATATTTTCTCCCTTTTATTGTTCTTCTAACTTGACTCTTATTTCTTTTTCTCTATTTCTTTGTATTCTTTATCTATGTTGCTTTCTTTCTACCTGCTCTACATCAGGTACATCATTGATTTAAGCATTGTGTCCCCCAAAATAAAAAGGCAGAATTCATATATGTGGAGTAATAACATGCATGCAAAAAGACCACCACTGAATATGAAAACAGAAGGATGCCAAGCTGATAAAAGGATTACAATAAGAGAGAGGGAAAAAAATCAAAAATCAAAAATCAATCCCAAAATCTTTTGACAAAGCAATAAATGGAGGAAAATTGACAGAAGTAGAGAAAAAATGCACTGAATTACATTCTAAAGCAATAACTAAATCATTATTAGTTATGGATTGTGCATTCTGTTCTAAATAACTGAAACTGAAAAGATCAGTCACTAGAATGATTACTTCAGCATATATGACACATAATAAGGATAGTGTTATACAGAAGTCCTACAGTCAAAATAAACCTAGTTTCAAGAAAAAGGACTGGTGCCATCAATTTAGCCTGCAATTTTGGTTAATGTCATATAGGCTGCATAGTTTAATTGTCAAAACCGTATTATTTAATATCCATTTTGCGAAACTAGCAATAGTGTATGTCTATGATGGAACTACAGTAGACAGAACTACCAAAAAGGGAGGTCCTTGGGTCAACTTGAATGAAAATTACAAGGGAAATTGATAATATAACTAACAAAAAGAATTTATATCTTATGTAGTGAAGCTAGTTTGGAAGTTAGGCAGATATTGTCCAATCCTCAACCTAAGGTTCTAAAGGAGATACCTCAACAACATATATGTCCAATATTATAAGAATCAAAACCAGACCACCTCTGATTTTCAATGATGTTAAAAATAACATAAAAGAGCAGTGATCAATTGCCAGATGCATCAAAAGGAAACACATACTAAAAACAATACTTGCAGTAAATTTAGGAATACAAGAAATGTTAATCAAAACAAAAACTTGGAGGGAAAGGAACAGGGAAAACTAAATAGATTGGTTCTCAAATGGGCAAATAAATCAGTTCTATTCCAATCTTACTGCTTTTCAATATTATCATAAGCGATTCAACCTATAACTCATATTGTTCACGTGTCTCCACAGATAACCCATTTTGTTTTGCAAGTAAATTTCATCCCAATTTTGAAGAAAAATCATAGGTTAAAGCTATATAGTTACCGGATTTAACCCCGGATGTGCGGATGATCATGAAAGTTGGACTTAATAAACAGAAATCTCTCACCAAGGCACCAACTTAAACACAGATGCCATAAATGCAAGGTAAGAAGACAAAGCTTCCGGCAGTGCACTCCTTGCATTCATTTATAAGATAATGTTAGTTTATGTTTAAATAAATCAACCAACCTTGATGGAGGATCTGCATAAGTGGAATGATCCAGAAAGACATCAGAAATCATTTCTCCACCACCTTAGTAAAAAAATAAGTGTGCGAATCAGCTTTAAA
Organism: Bursera palmeri; assembly: GCA_026225775.1. Classification (NCBI taxonomy): domain Eukaryota; kingdom Viridiplantae; phylum Streptophyta; class Magnoliopsida; order Sapindales; family Burseraceae; genus Bursera; species Bursera palmeri. The sequence continues at coordinate 3,183 of JANKKB010028350.1, read as the reverse complement.
GGATACCCATTCCAACAGTCAAAGTATGAGATATGTGGGACTCTTGAATACAAAAGCTAAACTTCTGGACCAGGAAATTAAATTCTAGCTTCAAAGTAAGTACATACCTAAAAATGGAGGCATTGCAGACAAAAGATCACTCTTACCATATAAGAATCCGATGCCTGTAGGCCCACACATCTGAAGCATGATTATTTCTAAGCTCATGTACTTGCCAAAAAGCTTTAGATTTCAGTTCGAAAGGCAATAACCAAACCTTGTGAGAAGAAGCAACAAGAAAATCTGCATCAAGGCCCTGGACATTGACCACCATGTGAGGAACACTTTGACAAGCATCAACAAGCACTTTAGCCCCAACATCATGAGCCCAATGCACAATGTCTTCAATAGGAAGAACAGAAGCTACAGAAAAGTTAAATACAAAAATTTCTTTAACAAGTATTAATAATTAATTATTTATAAATATCCTAAAAGAAATCTCCCATAATTGCATCAGCACAAGGGAGTAACTAACATTTAGTAGTTATGCTTATGCTTTATATTTACAAAGAATAAAGTGATCACATTTTTTTTTAACACAGGCACATCATTTTTTTTTTTTTTTCAGTTTTCACCTCAACCTATCCCTACCCACACATGCAATCCTGAACTCTCATGGCATTTTTGTGTGCGGAGTTTGCTCCCAAGACCACTTCTACAACCACAAAAGACTTTACAAGGCAAAACTAACTAGGACCATCAAAAGCAAGATCTATTAAAGTTCAAAAAGATATACTTATAAAGTATTATTTTACCGTTCACAAGCAGAACTGAATAAAAATATCTAAGTATTTTCTTATGTTTATTATTGTTCAAAATTATTCAATTATCAAGAAATTAACAACTTATTATATTTAGAGAAATCTGATTACTCAACTTTACAAAAGTTTAACACAAACTATAATGATTATAAGTTGAAAAACTAGATTTGTTTAATAAGAAGTAGAACATATATTAGAACTGAGCTTAGTCAGACCTTGAAAATGCTAAAATTGCAATTCAAAATAAATAGCATGCTCTAAAATGCAATTTTATGGAACAGTCACAATTTCAATGAGGTAATAACCATATTATTTTGCAACCTCCTATCTAAACCATTATAGACTCTAAGTTCAAAATAATCAGACTTGTTGACCAAAATCGTTGTATTATGCATGACAAATTTTTTTAGAGCTTTTAACTACGTAGTGACATGGAATTTAGTTTCAAAAGTATATGCCAGGAACAAGGAAAGCAACAGATATGGTTAATCCACTCTAATAACTAACAATAGTTTATCTAACATCAACAATTAAAAGTGAACTGCCTATACTGCAGAAAGAATCTGTAAAGTAAACTTACCTAGCACGTTTGAGACATGATGAACAACTACAAGTTTTGTCTTCCTTGAGAGCATTTCCTTCAACTTGTCTAGATCTGGAACTTCATCTTTACCTAAATCCAAGAACTTCAGAACTGCACCAGTCTTTTGAGCTACAATTTGCCAAGGAACAATTGCACTATGATGTTCAGCGATTGTGAGTATGACCTGCAAGAAAATTGATGTTATCCCACAACCTGAGCCAGAAATGCAATCAGGTCTCATAGCCAACTAAAATATTTAGGGGTTCATTTTAGGCGAATCATATATATATATATATATATATATATATATATATATACACACACACACATATA
>JANKKB010028349.1:0-14270 GCA_026225775.1 Bursera palmeri | reverse complement strand
GTATCACGGTTTCCTTTGAGGGAAGAAGCTAACTGTGAAGGGGTTAGTGAAGGCAGGGGTATTTTTGTCAAAGTGAAATAAGTTACTGTAGCGGATGGCTATTGCATGAGAGAGTTTTGGGTAGGAGGTTATTTATCATTTCGCACCGTTCTGGGAGGCCATTTTGACAAATTTCCCGATGAAAGCCTTCTTTCCCTAGGGATTTATAAAGAAATTAGGCTGGTTGGCTACTTTTAAGCAACCCTTTAATTGGGGATATTTCCTATAATTCCCCTCGATTTTATGTGAAATCTTCAGTTGCTTTCCCTCTCGATCCCTATCGCGTAGGTACAATATTTTAAAAAATAGACAACCTTTTCCTTGTATCTATATAAATAGATATTATTTCATTCCAATTCCCTCCCGAGAGGCCAAAGGAAAAACCCAAACTGGATCCCCGTCAATAATATGGCAGTTGAATCTGCAAGGAAGAAGAGGAGAAAGCTAAGTACCAACCTGGAGGAAGAAAGACCTAGCAAAACACACCGTATCAACTTACCGGAAAATGAACCAGCAGAAGTTGAACCGGAGGTCCAGGAGCTCGAAGAAGAGCGTCCATGGAGGAATTTGAAGCTGATTCTTTCAATACAAAACAAAGAAATTGATATCCAAAAGTATTTTTTTTCCTTGTTTTGACTCGCTTTCTAATGCCTGCTATATATTTCTTTTTGTTTGTTTGGTTGCTGAGAAAATTAGGTAATAAGAAAGGAAAATAGAATTATTAGCTTATGTGTTTTTTATGTTTTGAGTTCTTAAAAGAGTAAAAATATAAACATCTGAACTATGAAATTGGATGCCTAGAGGTTTTAATTCTAAAGAAATTTGGTTGCAGGAAGGTGGAACTAGCGTTTAGTTTTGTTAATTCAAGAGTGAAAGGTGGTGGTAGTGATGATAATGAGGACTATGAAACGGTGAAAACATCAAGATTGATAGTTTTTCTGAGTGATTGGGTCCAGTCTTTGTTGATTTCTACAGAAAAGAAAGTTAAATTTGATGGAGGGAGAAATCAGTCCGGAGCTATTAACGCATGCTTGGATTCTAGATGTTGGGTGATTTTAAAATTCTGTTTGGAGGAGTCTTTGAAATGGCATATTTCTTTGAGTATGTCGCGGAACCTTTTGCGGGCTATCAGTTGTATTGCAAGAGATGCATTGTCTTTGGTGAATGAAAACTCTTTGCGTCCAAAAGAATCGCTTTTCACTGGTGAAGGGTTTGAGCTTTATGCTAGTGCCCTTGACTGTGTTTCTCTGGTATTCTCATCACAACGTGGCTTTTTGAATGAAAATCTGGACTTATGGATTTCAACTGTTCATCCAATGCTTGAACTTGTCCTCAAAATTTATTCTCAAAACATGGATGCTGGTTGTGCTGCTGATTTTGTCATGCAGTTTTCTTGCTTGGTGCTTGAGCCATTTGCCCAGTTTTTAAAGATTCACCCAACTCGAAAAAATGGATTCCGTGATTTTGTGGATAAACTTCTTGAGCCGCTTCTCCAATTGTTGGGTATCTTTCATATTCATGCTGATGCAAGTAATCCAGTTCGCTCAAGAAACTTACTAAAACTGGTTGAAGAAGTTCTGTCCAATGGATTGTTCCATCCAACCCATATTGATGGATTTCTGGGCTTACGCAATACTGAAAAGTATCTTGCATCTGATAATAGAAAATTGGGAGATTCAAAAACAGTTGTCAAGAGTTATCATAGACATTTATTTGATAAACTGGAAAGCATTATGGCTGAAAAGAAGGTACCGGTGTTGAGTGGCATAGGGAAACTTTTTCACTTGCTTGTTGATCGAGTAAAAAAGCAAAAAGGAGTTTCAGCTTTATCTGAAGGTACCAAGATGATGGGGAAAGTTGGAGCTTCAAGGCAGTTGGATAAAAATGTCTCAGGTCATAAGTATGTAAATTCTTTTGGGAGTAGCACTACACTTGCAGAAAAGAATTCTTTCCCAAGTAGTTTGAATGCAGATACTCGAAAATCATTTTTTGAAATTTTTGTACAGATTATGGAGCCTCTTCTGGTTGAGATGAATGGATATGTCCAAGATAAACGTCTAGAAGGGCCTGCATTGTCGGATGTTCATTGCACACTCAAATCTATTAATAATTTACTTGCCAGCTTTATGCATGAAAAAGTATATGTAAGAACAGAGGACATCTCTGGAGGAGCTTGCCTTAATTTCTTGATGAAGGTTCATGATGCAGTCATGTCATTTGCCGCCAATCTGCCACGGTTGTCAAATTGTGACATAGCTCATGGGACACAGAAGGACATGTTTACATATTTAGCCCAGGAGCTGCTTGTTGCTGTAGGGTATCTTTTAGATATTGAGTATGAGGTTATTGGCCATGATTCAGTAAGCTTATGGCTTATGATGCTTTTGTACTTGGGCATTGGTCTTTCTTTTGTGGAGGCACCAGATCAATGCTTATTAACTTCGCAGGTACTAGACCTTGGATGCCAGCTGGTTAATCTCTATAGTGAACTTCGCCAGGTGAGTTGAATGTTTTCCAATTAGATTTGCATGTTTCTGCGTTTAGTCTCCTATTCAGGGTGGAAATGTTTGGTTTCACTTGCTTTAATTAATTACAGATGGTAAAAGTTTTAGTCTCAGTATACGTTTTACAACCCACTCCCACACAATTCCCAGTTAAGATAGTCTACTTTTATCAGAGCTTGGATGCTTGGAGTGAGGATTTTGGACGGTGGATTACTTGGTGTGTGTATATATATATATATTTATGAATGTTTACTAACTTACTTTTGTTATGCTAACAGTCTCTCCTTCTGGTTGACATCTTGGTCTTGTTTTTTGTCACTGTATTTGTAGAATTTGTTTCCTATAAATTAGTTTTCTTACACTGTTCTGACACTTTCAAAAAATGTAGGTGAATAGTATTATTTTTTCACTTTGCAAAGCAGTAAGGCTCATACTTTCATACAATGATGAGGGTGAAACCAGCTATACTAGATTCCTGTCCTGCATGAATTTGTTACCTTGTGAAGCATACACAAAATCAGTGGAGGTGCTATTATGCTCGCAAGAATTTAAATGCTCTATTCATAATGCTATTAGATCCATACCGGAAGGGCAAGCAAGTGGATGTATTCGACAATTAACTGCAGATATATCAGAATCCATGAAATGGATGAAAGAAAGTTGTATAATGGATGATGAAAAAGAATTAAAAAAAGTGAAGGTACATGATCTGCGAGCAGAACTCTTGGGAAAAGATTTGTCTGAAATTTACGCACTAGTGCTAGATTCAGTTATTGTCACAACAGGGAACAGTAACCTACTTGGGCTTTCTGTGAAGGACCTGATGACTACAATTCGTCCTTGCATCAGTAGTCTGGTACAGCTGAAGCCAGAAAATGTCAGTGAATTCCTTTTTTCTGTCACAGGAAAAACTTTTGAAAATGGGACAGCTGGAAATAATAATGATTTGCTGAAATTTGGATTATCTGCTCAATGGTTCTTTGTATTCTTCTTTCGATTGTACATGTCCTGCCGAAGCTTATATAGGCAAGCAATTAGCTTTATGCCTCCAGATACATCTAAGAAGATGTCAACTGAGGTGGGCGATTCCTTCACGGCATACTCTGGGAAGGATTTGTTGGAGAAGACTGATTGGACCAATGAAGGCTATTTTTCTTGGGTTGTCCAGTGTTCAAATTCTCTTATTGATGTTATACAATTTGTTTCAGACATTTACATTAAGGAAAATGTTGCTAAATGCAGCCTTCTGATTTATGTATTGCATGTTATGGCTCTTCAGAGGCTTGCTGATTTGAATAGGCAAATAAAGTCTCTTGATTATTTACTGCAGAACAATGATAATTCTGTCCAAATCAAGTTGCTTGACGATGCTGACTTGTCGTGGTATCGTAAGAAGTGCAAAAAGTGGAGGAAGCGCATCTCAGTTTTGAGCCAGGAGGCAGCAGGTCTTGCTGATTTCATGATGGGATATGTCTCATTGGTAAATGATAAGCAGCTGGTAATCTCCAGTTCTGATGTTGCATCTTGTGAAGATAAATGTGCCCAAGAGCTGCATGGAGGTAATGAATGGATCATGAGTGTTTGTGCTGTGGATGAGATGTCATTGCCCACTGCAATTTGGTGGATTGTTAGCCAAAATATTGATATTTGGTGCACTCATGCTGCATCTAAGAAGTTAAAGATGTTCCTTTCACTTTTAATTCGTACTTCCCTTCCTTGTGTAAAAAGCAGCTATTCTTGTGTTGACAAGCAAAACATAAACGAAGCTGGTTGTTTGAAGAGAGTTGCTGTGAATCAAATCTCATCTGAACTTTTGAGCCATTCCTCTTTATATGAACATAAAGTAAGAACTTTTGGAAATTACAAGATCCTTTCCCTCACACTCACATATTCATGCTCTCACATGTAGACTTGCAAGCTCATTCACTCCTGTATTTAGGCATGTGCATGTTTATGTGTTACATATTTGTTGGTTTTTATTTAGGCATGTGCATGTTTATGTGTTACATGTTTGTTGGTTTTCTTATAATTATATGTTTTTTCTATTATTCTTAGTATGACTATGAGATTTGCATGAAAATTTATTGTATTTCATGATGTTCATACTGTCTCTTTTGCTAGTTTGTCCGCAGGCATTTGGCATCTAGATTTTGCGAGTTATTGGAGCAATCAGCATTATCGTTATTCAGTGATTTTTCAATTAGGAATCTTGACTTGAGTACATCACCTAATTGGACAAAGGTTTTAAGTGAACTTGAGAACTCATCATTGGTTGTCTCAGGCAACAAAAATATTACAAGTGAGCTACGTCCTGCAGTTTGCAAGAGCAAAAAAGCCTTACAATTAGCCAACAGGAAATTTGTGGATTGTCAGAGTTTGCTTAATCTTTTATGTTGGATGCCGAAGGGATATTTAAACTCAAGATCATTCTCACTTGTTGCTACTTATATACTCAACTTTGAAAGGTTAGCTCTTTTATCTCTCTAGTCATAGTTTATCTTGTTTTTCTGTGGTGCATTTATTTTTGCATAATAGATTCTAGCTTCAGTTTTGATGTTTCTATTTCTTCCATTAAATAGTTTGGCCTATTGTGGTATGCATCATGATTTTACAAATAAATAGACAGGTGAATTATAAGGTTGGAAAATATTGTTACTGTTAAAGTTTAAGTTTTACAGTTAAATCCATGTTCTGCCATTATTTGCTCAGTGCTAAGTTGGTTCTGCAAGTTTTGTGACTGAGAAGAGTGTTTATAGGGAAGATGAACTTTGCTTTTACACTTCCATAGTTTTAAGATCTCAGGCTCAACTGTTTATAGGTTTGTGCCTACAGTTGTGGTTACGAGTTAATGGGTATTATTCAACAAAACCTGCTAGTCATAAAGGCAATGATTAGTTTACTGTCTTAATAGTTATGGTGATCCAATATGATATCCTTTTGACAGGCCCTTAAGTTCAGATTTTAGATTTTTTAGTTGTAAAAGGCCCAGCGATGAACAAATTTCAATGGGTTTGCGACTATTCATGTGTCATAATACATGATTGTCCCTTCTCATTTACGCCCATAGTAGTCTTTTGACTCTGCTAAGTTGGTTGAGAAACAAGGTAAAAATTAAAAAGTTTCAATTAGAAAAGCTAAGATGTTAAGAAATAAAGTACTAGATCCTTCAACATTTGATGAAATTGAAGATGTATGTTTATTTGTATAGAATTGACAGTATCAAGAATGACTTGCAACTTTATGGAAAGTATGAAATCCTGGAACTGAAAATAATGGGTCTAGATTGTGTAAACATTTAACAAAGTACAGATAGGTGTTGTATGTTATTATTGATATCAATGTCTCATGTTATTCAGCTCCTTTTGTAGTAAAATCATGAAACAAGTTATACAACATACTACATTACGGTGTTCAGCTTAATTTTCTCTTTGTTTTATTCTGCTGCATTAGAGATATGGAATCATTATTAACACAATGCCTCTGTTTCCAGGATTGTGGTTGGTTGTTTGTTCCAATGTCAGGGTGCATTATCCTCCCATAGTTTTTATGAGTTCTTCAGACTGTTTCTGTCCTGCCGCAGGACGTTGAAATATATAATTATGGCATCTTGTGAAGATAAGACAGAGGGTAGTCTATCATCACAAATTCCAATACTCTCTGGGAGTTCTGATTTTGTTTTGTGGCTTTTCAAGTCAGTTTTTCTGGTAATTGGGCTTCAAGAAGCACTTTTGGATGATTTCTCTAGTGAAATCAGAGATATGATCTTTTCACTTATGGACCTCACATCTTGTGTATTCTTGACAATAAGCAAGTGCATTATGACTAATGCAATTTCTTCGTCTAAATATTTTGAGAAGCCTTTCAAGGAACAACCAAGCTCTGATGTTGCCCATGAACAGAATAATTTAAAGGAGAGTAGTCCTTTTTTGGATTCCTCCAAATATGTGGAAGCTTGGCAAAGTATGTTCCTTGTCATGGAGAGCTTAGAGGAACAGGCACAAAGCTTACTTATGTCTTTGAAGGATGTTCTTCATGATATAAAATTTGGAATTCATAATAAAGTTGTAATTTTGAATAAATTATCTTCTGTGGTTTCTTGCTATAGTGGGATTTTCTGGGGCCTAGCATATGCCGTGAATCACGGAGATGACAAAAATAGTGACAAAGCAAAATTGTTAAAGTGGAACTGTGAACCTATCTCTAAGCTAAACCTTCGTATAAATGTATTTGCAGATATTGTAAGTTCATTTTTATGCATTTTGGTTGTTGAGGAAGATCAACTACCTGCAAATTCATGGAATGCTCAAACTTTTCAAAAGTTGGACTTTTATAATAATTCATCAGGAGGTTTAGGAGAATTTTTACTTGAAAGTTGTAATGCTATGACTGAGAGTTTGTGTAATAAACAACATCAGAATTCAGGAGCTACAAGGACCTCCTCACCACCATTTGATATCAATGATGATTCAAGGATGGTTGGTGTACATGACAGTAGGTTACAATTGGAAGACGAAAACAGTCCTGATAGTGTTCTGGCTGAGGGTGATTTAATTGAGCTTCAATGTTTTAATCAGTGTTTGTTGCATGGCTTGCTGAAAGGTGATCATCCTGACGCAGCATTTTCTTTGAGACAGCTTTTAATAGCTGCTTCTGCTATTTTGAGGCTAAACCTTCTGATTAGTAATACCCCGTTCTCGTCAAGCTTGGTGCCACATTTTATTGGTATTTCACAGTTCTTGCTGTTGCAGTTTGCAGAGATGACCGAGGTGCCACAACTCTTTACTTTTGTTTGGTTAGATGGTGTTCTGAGGTTTCTGGAAGAATTAGGGAGCCACTTTCCTTTAACTAGTCCCACCTTGACTAGAAACATATACACCAAGCTGATAGAGTTACAGTTGAGGGCGATTGGAAAATGCATATCGTTGCAGGGAAAAAAAGCTACGTTAGCATCTCATGAGACAGAGTCAAGTACTAAAAGACTCAATGGTAGTACAGGATTATCTGAAGCATCTCTTTCGCATGGGTCGTACTGCTTGGATGAGTTCAAAGCTAGGTTAAGGACGTCTTTCAAAGTATTCATGAAGAAACCATCAGATTTACATCTGTTGTCTATAGTACAGGCTATAGAGAGAGCATTAGTGGGAGTGCAGGAAGGCTGTACAACAATATACAATATAAGTACTGGAGGTGGAGATGGTGGCAAGGTTTCCTCAACTGTTGCAGCTGGCATTGACTGCTTGGATCTAGTTCTAGAAAATGTTTCAGGTAACTTTATAACGCACATCTATCAAGATCATTGCATAAACTTTGCAGTGGAATCACCATATTATATAATTTGAAGCATCTTTTTGTTTAATCATTCTGTTCCTGGTAGTATTTTGTTAAATTCATCATTTTCTTATGAGCTTAAACATGTAGGTGTGAGATTAAAATGAATATTTTAAGTCTCAATACCTCCCCTCACGTGCACTTACAACGTGGACCTAAAAAATCTTCATGTGCTTCAGCGGATCTTACAAGTGGGCCAAACATAACCACTGATTAATTAATTTTACAATATCTAAAATCACCTAAAACCGATCTACTTGCATCTTACAATGCCTCATATCAAATATATTCATGTTAAACCCACACCTACAAGTTAAGCTTTTAGAAAAGTGACAAATTTTGAATATTTAAGTCTTAATATATTTGATATGAGACATTTTAAGATGCAAGTAGACCAGATTTAGGGGATTTTATGCTATGTCTAATAGTTCCTCTTGGTCAACCTTTTAAGTCTTTTATTGACAATTCAACTCTTTGAGCACAAGGGACTTAATGCATTTATTTTGAATAGGTTTTTCACCCATCTATTACCATTATTAATGCACATGCACTTAACAAAAACAAATATAGAGAAAAGTTATAATATTTTGCAATTTGACTTCTCAAAGTGGATAATATTATGTGACATCACAAAAAGGATAAAGTATTCAGATAAATATGTGCTTCAAATGCAATGGAAAACCATATGGTGATATTCATTTTATTGTGACATCTCATAAGGTGCTTTGTTATTTACAGTCATGTAATTGTGAAGTGTTTAAAATTTTGAATGAGAAAGTCTTCGTCACTTACTGCTGACAGCACACCGATGAAGTCTTCTCATATTTTTATTTACTATTATTTATTTTTGAATGTTTGTTTTAATTTGGACATTTTGGTCTGACCATTTATTTTTGCTTTATAGGTCGCAAAAGGCTAGGTGTGGTTAAAAGGCACATCCAGAACTTGATTGCTGCTTTGTTCAATGTAATTGTGCACTTGCAGAGTCCACTAATTTTCTTTGGGAAACTAGTAAGTGATGAAAGTGATAGTGGACCAGATTCAGGATCGGTTATTCTTATGTGCATTGAGGTGCTGACTAGAGTTTCTGGAAAACATGCTCTGTTTCAAATGGATTCCTGGCATGTAGCACAATCTTTACGGATCCCTGCAGCACTTTTTCAAGATATCCATCAGCTTAGACTTCCACAGGCTCTAGTTCCATCGACTTCGGCAATGTTTGATAACCAAAACAGTAACGACGCGGCAACCCTTAATTCCTGTGCTGTGGATAGGCAATTCTCATTAAACCTATTTGCTGCCTGTTGCAAGCTGTTGTATACAATTGTGAAGCACCGCAAAAGGTAAATTTTGCCTCAGTTCAGTCCATAAATAAATTTGTTAGATTGTATAACATCAGCACTAAAATTCTAATCACCAGAACCAGAAAAGACTAAAAGAATGAGAAGTGGCTTATATTTTTGTAAAGTCAGCAGTTAGATTTTTATCTGTAGCTGGACAACACAAGACATTATAGCAGAAGAGTCAAAAAGAGAAGTACTATCTAGAATCATCCCTTCTCTACATTTATAATAGTTGGTTGACAGAAGATATTTCTGCAATATATGTATTAGCCTGTATTGGATGGTTGATAACTAAGCAGACAGTTGATACTTAAGGCAATAGTCTGCAAAATTTTAACTTGGCTTTTATGTCTGCAGTTGTTTCAATACATTGAAACTTTGTTGCAATCAACTACAATGCAGCATGGAATCTTGTTTTTTTTGTATTGCTCTGAAATTTACCTTTTAACTCACAAATGTGTGAGAGATCTCAACAAATTGGTTTAAAAAACTTTGTAAATCCAAGCAGAAGTTTAGAACTCAATCTTTCATGACACTTTTGCACATGGTAAACTGATTGTTGTGTAATTCCTAGTGACTGTGAGCAGTGCATCGCTATACTTGAAGAATCTGTTCGTGTTCTTCTTCATTGTTTGGAGATAGTGGATACTGATTTAGTGGTCAGAAAAGGTTATTTCTCATGGGAAGTGCAGGAGGGTATAAAATGTGCCTCTTTTCTCCGAAGGATTTACGAAGAGGTGGGTGATTTCTTATGAACGATGTGTATATATAGAAAATTTAGATACATAATTTGAGATTTTTGGTTATTTATGAAGAAAGTGTGACGAATTTATGTAAAATTATAGATGCTGAATGAGTGGAACAAATCCTTCTAGCAATCTCTTTAAACTATGCTTTAAATATGAAAGTTAATTTATTCCCTTTCTTTTTATTTCTTTTTTTACAGGTAAGACAACAGAAAGATGTTTTCGGTCGGCACTGTTACAAGTTTTTATCAAACTATATATCGATTTATTCAGGATATGGCCCCCTTAAAACTGGCATCAGAAGGTAATATCAAGCCTCCTATCTTCTCACTAATTAAGAGTTCATAGCACAATGTTATATAATTTTCTGTTCAAATGAAAAACTTGAAACTGTGCGATAACAAATTGTTTTTTTTTTTAATCAATTTGCAGGGAAATAGATGAAGCACTGAAACCAGGTGTATATGCTTTAATAGACGCTTGCTCTGCAGATGATCTTCAATATCTTCATACTGTATTTGGAGGTAAGAATCATGATGCAGTCAGGATCTTAGTTACGATTTAAAACTAGGCATCTTCATTTGATCTAACTCCTTAATCTCAATGTTTTTGCAGAGGGTCCTTGCAGAAACACCCTGGCCACTTTGCAACATGATTACAAACTAAACTTCAAATACGAAGGAAAGGTCTGATCTATCTTTATGCTCTGGTGGAATATGTTTGCAAATATTAGTTCAGGCCGTCAACACTTCTGTCATCTTCCATCATACCGTGAGATTGTAACACTTATGCGGAGGCATGACTGCACGTGATGCATTGTTCTGTTAAGAGTCTTGACTCCGTTGATTGTGACCAGCTGCTCAAATTTTTCTTTCCGCTCCTGGCAGGTGACTAATCACCAAAAATTTTGTTAGTGTTAGGTTTATAATGTTGATTACAATCATAGGCTAGATTCTATGGTGCCATAAACTATTGGAAAAAGGGATGGAGGTTATATATAGCAGAGAGTTCAGGAATCCAATTAACCATACCATTGTGATCCGATTCTAATCGTGTTCTATTGTATATTATAATTTTGCAAGTGTCAATGGGTTTGCCATTTTTTCATTTTCATAACCTAGAAATCTTTCGTCTTTGAGGTTACATTCACATCCTAAAGTTTTTCAATGTTATAAATGGAGAAATGGGGTTTCTTTAAGGTGAGATTTGAGCTTTTGTGATTCATAGTTTTGAATCTCTGTCTATCAAGCACTTTCAATTGGGTTATTCAGATTTCACATCAGGAAGCAGGAAGCTTTATTTGCACCGACGTTGAAGCACTTCCACCAACCACAGCAACCATTGAAATAAAACAGTGAATTAATTGCCAAGTCATGGGGTCGCACAGGTCGTGTGATCTTATCCAATTCTCAGATCATGATGTGGGCTTCTACATGAACTTGTCTGCTCGTAACCAGTGATGGCAAAAGGTCGGGTCAGACTAAAATAGTGTCAGGTCAGGTCCTGTAAAAAATTTGAAGGCCTGGGCCTACACTATTTGGACCAGGCCTACCAGGTCTGTTACTATTAACTATTTAATAATTTTTAAATTAATTTTTAATTTATAAAAATAAAAAAATTAATAAAAAATTAAAATTGAACAGTAACAGGCCAGGCCAGGTTGGCCTACAGGCCCGAAGCCTAGGCCTGAGCCTGGCCTACCTTAGGCCGGGTCTTAGGTTAGGTCTGTACTGTAGCATGCAGGTCAAAGGGTCGGCCTGGCCTGGCCCTTTGCCATCTCTAGCTGTAACTGACAAATAGAGATCAGTGTTTTAATTCATTTATTAATGTATGTGGACAGTGTATTGGGTATTGCTTAACAGTTGTGAATTATATAGCAATTGATTGGCGTATTAAAGATAATGAATAAATAACGGAGTTTTTACTCTGACGCTCGAGATAAATTTTGAGAAACAGTTAGTCATAGAATTTTGTTAAATTAACATTAATCTCCTATAAAAAGTTGGATATAGTGCTTTTAACACAAAAATAGTATTCTTTTATTAGAAAAATCAATTATTTGTCAAAAATTCCTAGTTTTATCAAATAAAACTTTCATCATCAGTTAAATGCTAAAATTTATTTTATTATGATAAGTTTTTTGGATAAGTGTTAGTTTAATAAAAGTTTAGAGTTAGATATATCTCAAAATTTATCCAGGGGTTAGAGAAATATCCCAATAAATAACTATTGAAATAAAACTTTGATCTCTAACTTAATTAGCAGTTATGACATTAAATTGGGTGGGCCATTAAATTATACCATGTCATGCATGATTTTTACATATAGTCTCATTATTTAATGGAGAGGTCATTTCATTTTTCACATTAAGATTTCTTATAATCCTTTTTCTTATATCTTATACGTTGCAATCGCACCTCTAGTTGTTTCACATGTGATGCCTCATCGTGTTCAAATACCTCACCTAATGTTGTAAGCCTTCTCCCACGACTTCCTCTAATGCCATGATAAGAGTAACCTAAGTTTTGATACCATATGATGCAGCATGATATAGGTAGAAGCAGAATCTACACACATAATGCTCTCACAATCGTTCTATAAATTAAGAACTCACAGATTCAAGGAATATAGAGGTGCATTTGCTTCAAAATATAAGAACTTGAAATTATCCTTATAAAACTTTAAAAATATAAAATTATCCTTATCTAAAATCAAAGATTTTTATAATTAATATTTATTAAATTTAATCAATATTTATTCTAATTATAAATTTATTTTATTTTATATGTATTTATTTAATTTATTTTTATAAATTTAAATTTTATAAGTCCATCAATTTGTCAATTTGTCTATGCATGCAAATGGACTCTTTCCAAATTGTCATCCGACAAACTTAACTCTAGGTAACATCAAATATCCCAAATTATCTACAGATTTCAACGGACAAACAAACTTTTTTTTTTTCAGTTAACAAACAAATAAGCATTTGTGCATGTATTTGCATCTGGGTTTGACTCAAAGTATTTGTCCATTTGTATTTGGGTTTGGGCTCAAACGGTTTGGTCTTAATTAGCATAGTAATAGGTTTTATGTTTGGTCCACTTAGGAAATTTATGTTTGGGAAGTACACATAAGTCATCTCACAGGCATAATTTATGTTGGGGTACCATTAATCAACAGCAACGAAAAATTTCTATAGCTATATAACAAAATATATACAAAATGGAAAGAAGTATATTTTATCTATGCCAAATGTAAGATATAGAAGTCGTAATTTATGTTAATGGAAGTAAATATTCTTTGATTTGGTAAGCATTTGGAGACTTGCGGAGTATTCTTTAATTTGTTCGTTTCAATGCAAAAGTTGATCACCCCTGGTTTGGATCGCATTTTTTCGGAAACCTTGAGGGTTCCTTTACCATTCTCTTGACATCTTAGACTTCTAACCCAACTCCATGCACATATCACCAGACAACTTCTCTTACTCAAAACCAACTCTTTGACTAAACTGTGTTGCAAAAAATTCGCATGTATCCTTCTCCATTCCTTTGAGTCTCGTTAATGCTTTCGAAATACCCTTCTGTGTCTAGTCTTGTGAGCACTAGCATTTGCACTGAGAAAGTTAAAATAATAGTAATTGGGTCCATTTATGTTTATTGACCAGAAGCCAATCTGTTTTCGAGTGGTATATCAGTGTAACAAATCTATAAAAGGTGCCAAGTGCAATAGGAAATCAAGTAGCGCAGAAGAAGAAGCATAGGATCTCTTTAATTCCTGGCAACTCATATAATTCATCAACCTGCTGTAAGAATGGCTTATCAGTATATTCTGGGAGGAGTCATAGCTTCTTTGTTGGGCTTTGCCTTGTTGTACAGAACTTCAAGAGGAAAGAAGAAGAGCACAGCTTCTTCTTCAATAGAGATTGAAAGAAATGAGTGTTCGAAGAGCTCAGAAAATGAAACCCTGCAATCTGATGTTGGCGCAAATGCAGATATAATCATTGTTGGAGCTGGTATTGCTGGTTCAGCTCTTGCTTACACTCTTGGCAAGGTGTGTGTCTTTTTCTATGAAATTTCTCTTCTGAATGAAGCGAAACATACTCGTCTGCATTGTTGTTTCTGACTATGATGTTTGACCTCACTATCTGGTTATTTTGAAGGATGGTCGCCGAGTGCATGTGATTGAAAGAGACTTGAATCAGCCTGACAGGATTGTTGGTGAACTGCTACAACCAGGGGGTTATCTAAGACTAGTTGAATTGGGTCTAGAGGGTAAGCAAATCACACACGTGTGAACGCACGCGCGCGCGC
>JANKKB010028348.1:0-14252 GCA_026225775.1 Bursera palmeri | reverse complement strand
TTTTTTTTATCCAAAAGTTCCAACATCTTGGCTCCACCACTACAATAGTCGTTGAAATGAAACAAATGAATGCGAGGAGCCTCATCCTATCCTGCCCGCCTACCTGCAAGTGCAGGAATCTGCAAAAGTCCATTCCACGATCATCTTAATTTAGTCGCTTTAGGTAGACTACTCCCCTTCCTAATTGGGGTAAAGTCCAAACACACCCCCATCAAGCAACAAACCCCCTTCAATAATTGAAACAGGCAATAAAAACCTTCAAAATTTGGATGAAATAATAGAACTATCCTTAAATTCAGATAATATTTATGATAACAAAATTTAGTTATATTTATTTTATTTTTAAAAATTAATAAAATAAAAAATATTCTGATTTATTTAATACTAATAAGAAGGGAGAGGAAGATGAAAAAAATTATTTAATTGATGATTTGTAATTAATTTTTTTAAAGTTTTTTTTTTTATTTTGTTAATTTTAGTAAAGGGACACAAGTCACAACCTTGACAAGATGTTTTTTTCATTATTTACAAATTTACTCTCACTTTGTTTCAGGTGCTCTAACGGATGTCACTGTAGGTTGAAATTGATCCTCGGAAAATATGAAACTTCGACTCCCGTACTTCGTAAAGAAAACAAATTACACCCATGTTCTAATATGTGCTCGGAAGCATGCAAAAGTTAGATCTTAACTAATAAATTGTTAATATTATGCGTCAAACATAAACATAAAAGGATAAAAAACGTGCAAAATTATGATCTTAATTTGTATATATATTTATTTATATATGCGTTTTATAACTTAATTTTTTTATTTAATTTTAAAAACTTTTTCATCAAATTTAAATAACTACCATCCATCAACAAATAAAAAATAAAAATTAAAAAATATTTTTTTTATACCGATTCTTTCTACTATTAAATTAAAAAATAAATGAACTATCGAAAAGTAATAAAACTTTTAAGTTATAATCATTATTTTTATATATATATATATATAAAAAGAGGATTATATACATGCAAAAAAAATTATATACACTTTTATTACAAGTATATATATGATATTATTAAAATCTTAGAAATTAAATTATTACTCGATTCATTTACTCATCAAACTTTAATATCAAATCACTTGAGTTGATGTTCTGGAAAGCATATTTGCACTGTTGTGCAAAGTCTTTTTACGCCACGGCGTCGAAACTTTAGAGAGTTGAAAATATTATATAGATTCACTTGAGTTTTATAGGTTTACTTTTTTAAAATAATACTCCTATAGACTATATACTACGATGGACCTAAAAAATGTTATATATAAAAATAATTAAACAAATCTAAGAACTTATAATTTTAGAAATGCATAAGAATATAAAAAGAAGGGATTAAAAGAGCCCAAAATAATTATAATAAAACCAAAACAATCGTGACATGAACGTCTAAAAGAAAATTTATGCAATAATAAAAAGTATTTTGATACATTATTTCTTTCAAATCATGTGGACTCCTCCAATTTATAGTGGTGCCATTTTTTAAGAGGCTCAAAAACAATTTGACCTTTTGGTCTTTCTCGTTTGCTCTTTCTTTTCTTTTTTCAATCTAAAACTTTTCAACATCTTGGCTCCACCACTAGAATAATTGTTGAAATGAAACAAATGAATACAGGAACTTCATCCTGCCTGCCTACCTGCAAGCAATGAAGGATTCTGCGAAACCAGTGTAATCATAAAGCCCCCAGGCCCTCACCTTACACAGCCTCAATGTTTCTATTTAAATATAAATAAGAAATTAACAACCAATTTGTTATTTTATATTTTTAAAATAGGTTTTGCTTATTTATTTATGCAGGATCAATAGAAAACCAGTTGGTAAATATCAATGACTACTAATACATGCAAGCAAAACTTCAAGTGGTTTATGTAATTTGTACAATAAATAAAAATAAAAATAAAATTGTTCTGTGGTTTTGCATTCTGCCTGAAAATTTTCCAATTTCTTAGGCAGAGGAAAATGCAAAGACATTGCATAAAAGTTATGTCTCTACTTTCCAATTTCTTATTAACTCGATGGGTGCTGCGACATCAAGCCAACGGTGAAGCAGTCATTGTCACTGTACAGGCTACCTAGTAAATGGGAGTGATCCGATTTGATCCAACTCATGGCTAAGCTCTTGTGAGGGTTCTTTTTTCCATTATAAATCCTTTTGATGGTCAATTATTGTGCTCGGTTAATTTATTTTTCTTATAAAAGATGTGAAGCAATTGGTGTAAATATTTTTCTTTTAAAAGTTATCACGTATCTGCGAACAATATCAATAAACCATACTTCACATTAAGCATGCATTCATAAAATAATACATAATACATAAGTAATTAACGGGTGGAATCACTTTCAATCTGGTATCCTAAGCCCTTCACATGCATACTATCATATAATACATATACATATAGATACAAGTGCTTAACAGGAGAAATCGATTTAAAATAGGATGCCATTTCGGGATCCTAAGTACTTTCACATGCCATTATCATCTTTCAAGACAGTGCTTTACACCTTTGAACTTATTTGATGTTATTTTACTCATCTCTGATTGATTTTAATTAACAATTGAATTATGTGTGGCTTTGAGAAGATACAGAGGGGTTCTTTTATATATTATTAATTCTTTGACAAACTCTGTGGGCGCCAACAGTTTAAAACAATTGAAACTGTGTGCTGACTGCCATTGATGTTCCGCTAATTTCCTCTAAAACAACTAGTTTGAGAAAAAAAAGAAGAAATAAAAAAATTTTGAATATTGAAATTTTTGCTCATTGTGATTGAGCAAGATAGCAAATAATGAGTTTATTTGAGATTCTTAATTAGACTCGTGCTGATGGATTTATTTTAGTAAAAAATGTGATATCAAAGATATTAAATTAGATTTCTTTGAATCAGGGAAGCATTTAAGTTACTAGTCTCATGTACTGTGGTAAGTTGAAATCAGTCTCTGAAATTCCAAGTACGTCGTTTTATATCGATTAGAGCTAAATGGAATATCGTTCAGGACAAAATATAGAGAGCTTGGCTGAGTATATGCAATATGAATTATTAGCTTGCATTTTAACAAGTACAAGGTGATCCTAATTTGCCAATGAATAATTAGTAACGAAAGGGTTTTCTTACTTCATACGATTGTCTTTAAAGACCAACAATGTGTTCCCTCTACCTTAGAAATTGAGAAGCTATATTGGTTCACTTTACAACTATGAAATTGCTTTTGCAAATGTTAGTCTAAGAGTTGTTCTGGGGAATACCATGTGATATGATGCATGTGTTCGGACCTAGCCATCAGAACAAAACAATTTTGGTCCACTCTGTCAGCTCATGAACCTGATTAGCAAAGAAAGATAACTATGCAGTAGTTTAACTACAATCGATCTCAGGAAAGAACTTTAAAGATTTCATCTCAAAACGAATTCTTCAAATATTCTTACATAGACTATTGCCTTCATCTCTGTAAAAGAGGGAAAAAAAATATTTGACCTCAGAGAAGAGTTGCTGTGCTACAGCGGTAAGGATTTCTCTCTGTCGCAAATTAAGTTAGTCTCATTTTGAGTTTTACATTAGTAGTCCAAGAGTATAAACAACAATCTGATCAATACATGTTGATAAAGCAACAACTTGAAGAGCTATGACCGCTTTTCTGCATATCTTATGGAGCAAGATAGATTAAAGAAAATTCTGGCCTTTTACAATGTTATAATTTATGAACCAACTTAAATTTCGACAGAAAGTAGATTTCATCCAATAGGAAGCAAAAGCAACCTTTGCTGCTAAATGAATGCTAGAGACATCAAAACCACATAATTATAATGTCACAGGTCAGAAGAGAGGAGCAAGAAACATTGGGTATTAAGATTGAAATTTGACAATGTCAAGAACATCATTATATGATCATTACAACATAAGAATCCTCATTTTCACACCATCAATATTTTCAAAACTCTACATCTTTCCTCGAGGAAAAAAGAACAAAGAGCATACTAGAAGAAATCAAATTCCAAATACTTATTGTGATCAGAGATAGCAGTGGCAGCAGGAGCAGCTTTATCAGTAGATGACAACGCTGGGACTGGAATTTTTTCAATTTCTATTGGTTTTGGGATCTCTGGGGGACTAGCACAACGAATTAAAGCCCAATTTACCCCTTGAAAGAAGGGATGTTGTTTGATCTCTGTTGCTCCTCGCTTATATGCCAACCTGTGTTGTGGCTCTTTCACTAGCAAGCCCCTTATCAAATCCCTTGCCGAAAAACTTACCACTGGTGACTCTGGGAATCGCAATGGTTGACCCACAACATTAAACAGGGTAGCCCTATTCTCAGATCCTTTGAAGGGAGTTTTACCAAACAATAGCTCATACAGAAAGATGCCAAAAGTCCACCAATCAACAGCACTACCATGCCCTTCACCTTTGATGATTTCGGGAGCCAAGTACTCATGAGTTCCCACAAATGACATGGAGCGAGCATTGGTTGGCTCAGCAATAAGTTCTGGCAGGGGGCTGACTTGATTCCCCACTTCAATTTTAGGCTTCTGAGCTTTCTTGGATTTTGAAAAGAAGCGAGGTGAAAAACAAGTCGTAGGGGCAATACATGATGGCTGGATACATGAGGGCTCAATGCAGGCAGGTTGGACACAATAAACTGGGTTCTTTCTGAAGGGATCAGACTCAAGGGCAGATGACCTGACTACCGTTAGACTGACAGCACAACGAAGGGAAAGATCAAAGTCAGAAAGCATTATATGTCCATCTTCCCTCACAAGAACATTTTCTGGCTTCAAGTCACGGTAAACAATCCCGAGCATATGGAGATATTCCAGAGCAAGGAGGACCTCTGCCACATAGAACCTGCATAAAGAAGTCACAGGGTAACAACAATACTATGATTTATTTCCAAGAAAAGGTAGGAAAGCTAATATGCCTATGTTATGAATTATGAAAGAATGTACAATCATAGAAATCCAGTTTGTAAATATCGTTGACTACTAATTACACTCTCTCCCCAATTCTTTTTGCAAGACATTATTTATGCTCACACATTGACACCCTCCTAAACTAGAGGTAATGAATCTACTCAAGCTTTTCTAAAGGTTAAATCAAAAATTGCTATCACATTGTATTTATATATGGCTCTCATCATCACCCTAATAACTACCTATATAAGAGCAAATACCATAGATATAAGCTCTTATATGCGTATCAATGTTTTTAACAGAGAATGATGTACAATCTTCCCCTCTTTGAAAGCTAATAAATCTCATTAAATATGTTGTTCATTTACCCATCCGGGGTCATCTTACTCTCACATGCTCTAATTCTAAGGTCATTGTTTAGCATATTCTTCCTACTAAACCTAATAATCATTGAAGTCTTCATATTATTGACTATCAAACATTTATGGTTAAACATGAGTAACAGAGCATTAAGTTTGTTGAAGCAAAGTGCTGCTCTGCTAATACTCATGTACTTGAGCACATTATACAAACAAAGATAGGCAAATGCACAGTTGTATAAAGCACAAACAAAATTTATTTCATGCTGGAACCTATTATAACAGGAATTGGAAGCAGCGACAGAAACATATATTTTTCTACATGCTCTCACTGCCAAATTGATGCACAAAACTCCAAATTTTATTTTACAGAATGAGACAAGGAGGTTTTCCTACGAAGCTAAAGATCTAACCCACATAGGAGAAAAGTAAAACTATGATATGAATAAATAATCAGATAAACCGACGGTAACATGCACCAAAACAAGCACAGATATCAATTACCACAATTCACATATAAAGACATTATAAGAAGGGATAGATTCCATACTTTACTGCTTGTTCAGAAAAATGTTTGCCAGGTTGCCTTTGCCG
This sequence comes from Bursera palmeri, assembly GCA_026225775.1. Taxonomy (NCBI): domain Eukaryota; kingdom Viridiplantae; phylum Streptophyta; class Magnoliopsida; order Sapindales; family Burseraceae; genus Bursera; species Bursera palmeri. Next base: position 8,349 of record JANKKB010028348.1, on the reverse strand, counting down.
CAGTGTGTGCAGGTCACCTCCAGGGCAAAACTCCATCGCCAAACATGAGAATTTATCAGTCTCAAAATGGGTATATAAAGTTGGAAGGAAGGGATGGTCCAGAGACTGTAGTATTTCTCTCTCTGTTTGAGCTCGAAGTAGTTTCTTTCGTTTTGCCAGGGATGCTTTGTCCATCACTTTCATTGCAAAATGGCACTTCGTTCCACTTAACTCTGAGAGATAGACACTTCCAATATCCCCACAGCCCAACTTCTTCAGTAGTTTAAAATGGCCCACACCCAAAACGCCATCTTTTGCTCGGACAGCTTGTATTGCTTCCCATCGTATATCATTTGCTTTGTGAGGTTTGTTCACTGTGCTACTTAAGCTGCTGCAAGTACTTTCATCACTCACATCACTGCTTGTGCTACCTCTGCACATGCTACTCTTTCCACTCTCAACAAAATCAGCTCGATCACTAGTTTTAGCACTTCCACTGGTCTTAGCAAGACTTCCAGTCCCATCACTGACTTTAGCAGAACCGGGGCCAACTCCATGCTCTGATGTTTTCTTCACTTCTACATTACCAACTTCCACTAGGCCCCTGGAGTTGCTCACTTCGGAGCCAGCATGAGGTGGCAATTGTTTCTGATCACTCAAGGATAAACTTGAATGTAACTTATCAGCTACAGAATCGAGACAATCTGTTTTACAAGAATTCAGGAATGTTTCATCTTTGGTTGCTACAGAAACCTCTTCCAATGCAACTTGCTGGACAGACTTTGGTAACTTTCTGGGGGTAACCGGCTCAGATTTGCTTGTCTTTGTAATCTGCAAGGGTGAAGGCTTGCGAAAATTTCCTTCTGATGCTTGACTGCTAACAGGTTTCCTCTGCTTTTCTGGAGAAATTCTCATACCAGGTTTTGAGGCCATTGAACGAAAGCACAATTGTTACATAAGTCAAATAGTACAAACCCATTACTCATCCCCAAGCTTTAATAAGCAGCTCCCTCCATTAACAGTGCCAATTATTTTCATCTCCAGTTCCTTTAACAGTATGATGATTTCTGCAATAGATCGAAAGGAAAAGTCATCACCAAGCAACAACAGTTTTGCCAACAAGAAGATACCAAACGAATAGCATAATGAAAAACACAAACCAAACAACAATTCTCTTTCCGGAGTGATCCATATGCTAAATCTTGAACCCAAATGGATACAGAATCCTTTAAAAGACTAAAAAATAACTAAACTACCAAAAAATCTAAGAATTACAAACCAACAGAAGTAGTGAAACTTCGACTCAAGTAAGAATAAACTCCAGCTAACAATTTAAGAATAAATGCAAGACTCACTTCGTGAAACCAAACAAGCCAGCTAAAAACAGGCTCACAGTTGCATGCAACATAGATCAAATCCAATCTCCAGAAAAAAAAAAAAAAAAAAAATAAGAAACAGAGCTAGAAACAAACNCCCCACAAAAAAAAAAAAAAAAAAAAAGAAGAAACAGAGCTAGAAACTAACAATTGTATCAAGAAAGGAAGAGAATCCAAGCCATGTAGATCAAAAAGCCAATCCTTTAAAAATTGAAACTTTCAATAGAAAGGTAATAGAAACCAATCAATACCATAGATAATGTGGTTTATCTGTAGATAAAAAACACACAACACAAAGCAGAGAGGAGAAGATAAGAACAAAGTAAAGAAGATTCATAATAGATCTCAAGAAAACAAACAAACCCCACCACTTCTTAGCATCCAAAAGAAAACCCACAAAGACCCAGATGCTAAAAAACAAAGTAGAATACATTACAAAGGAAACCCACCAAGCAAATCACAGGAGCAGTTAAAAGTGAAGAGAAAAGGAAACCCAAAAGAGAAGGGTACCTTATAGTCTTATTAAAGATCAAAACTTTGAGCCTTTGCTTTTGCAGTGGAGAAAACGAGAGAGCACCCACTTATGCATCCATTCATTCACTCACTCATTCACTCAGGACTGTGGAGAGAGATAAAGGAGAGTGATGTGTGAGAGCTCCCCTTCCCTGATATGCGTGGAGAGAAGAAAATAAAATAAAAAAACTTTGAAGGTTGAGAGTGATAAAGTGAGGAATCTCTGGCACAGATTTTTCCTAATCCCCACCTTAAGGTTTCAAAAATCACATGTTAACCCTTAATATTTTACAAAATAGAATTACTCCCCTTTTCAATAGATAAGACTATAGTTTACGTTTAAGCTCAAAAAAAAAAACTTGGAAAAAAAGGAGGCAGAAGAGAAAATTATATGTTGTTTGGATATTTCTTGAATATTAGGTTTTTTCTACAAAATTAAACATCAAATTTTATATTATTTATACAAGTATTGGTATAAAATTAGAAACGAAGATAAGTTTTTTTTTTACCCAATCCTTCGTAGTTCTTAACACTGAAATATATTTTTGAATATTTATCAAATTAATTTTTAAATATTAAAAGTATTGTGATATAGCTCAAATTAAAAAAAAAAATCTAACTTACTAAAACTTATTTGGGTAATATTAGGGTTATGATACGGGTGGATGAGCCTCTAAAGAGGGAGGGGTCTACTATAGAAAGAGGGTCAAAGGTAGTGTTGAGGCATTCAATAATTAATTGGATGCAATTAGTTTGGTATTGTGCTTTGTGACTTAAAACTAACTTTTGTCCCAAAACATAAAAACAAAGGTCACAATCAAAGGGGTATGGGCCTCAAAAGGCTCCAAGCTGTCTCTTCTCATACTTTATGGGCTTCTTTATTTAGTTCTTGAGTTTCCCATTTAGGGCTCCAAAGTCTTTAGGAATGACTGGTGGTATCCTTTTTGCCATCCTTTTTGGTGGTCCATAAACGCCTTTCCTTTTCTTTTGTTTCTTCTTTTTTGCTTTATTGGTTGTTGATGGATGAATGATGGTGATCAAGTTATGGCCAAATGGTCCATCACATCACATGTAATTTGGTTCATTAGCTGGTACATCTTCAATCAGACGACTGGGATTGCACTGATACAACTGTTGAAGAGGTGGGCTCATTCAGAACATATAATATGGGTAAATTATATACACATCCCTTGTGGTTTTATAGAATGACATTTCACTCCTAAGTTTTCATAAATTTACAACTACTTTTTTTTTTTTTTTATAATCTTTTTTCAACTATCTAATGGTAAATTAAACAACTGAAATGAAAGGGTAAAATATCAAATCACGTTTGTCCGTTTCTTAGATTTTGGGAAGAAAGCATTTTTGATGAATATAATGTTAACATTATAAATATGATATTTATTTACAATGTTTTGGTAATCATATATGATTATATTTTAACAACTTCAATATTTTAATAATTAATAATTTAAGATTATGAAAACATAATTACATATTAGCAGAAATTCTTGACCTTTTGAGATAGGGAAAGTTTTGTTATTGTATGAAGTTACAGAAGAAAGTACATGTACATGAGAAAGTTGAGTAGTTGTATACTAAATATACTAGCATCTCCTTTATGGGATAGTTGAACCAAACCAAAGCCTGAAACCCTAAAGCTTGAAGCTAGAGATACCAAAGTTCAAGAAATATTTTGTTGGGCAACTGCACAACTGTAAAAAGCACACAAAAGTGAACAAAAAATCCTGATTAATCCCAACAATATCAAAATTAGGTGGACTCAAAATAATGACTTCTCATGCTTCACAACACAATACCATCTTGGAAATGGAATGTTTACTAAAGCAAACTCAACAGCTAAATCTTCCGGGCAGATTTGCTTGCTTCTTATTATAAACCTCTTTGGAAGACATGGACAGCTCATTGCTTCTGTAATCCTTTTTCTCACAACCCCAAGTTCAAGATTTGCTAATCTTCTTACTGGGTATGGATATATCAAGGGTTACTGAGTAGTAATACAGTATACATTAATTCTATTTCGTCGTTTTGGTAACACTAAATATGAATGAGAATACATCCATATATAAGAATCGCATGATGTTGCTAGCCGGAGAATTTCTGTATTAGTATGTAGCAATTAGAAGTTTATAGAGAAATAAGACGTAATCTAAATTATAATAGGATGGGAACTCATAAGATTTTAATTTGATAAGACATATATTGTTAGATTTACATTCACAACATAAACATCATTCAACATCATGACCACAGTTGAATTGTTGGTGATTTATCAATCATATTGACATGAACTTGTTTTTTTCCTTTTTTCTGTGTTTCAGGCCAGGTTTGCTGAATACCTAATAATGTCATATCAGACATGGCATTTCCTTTCATGCTAAGTCCAATTTCTTCTTCTATGTATCTTCTCTTAGACATGATTTGAGCTGAGGGGATGGATATGACAATTCAGTTATATAATTAAAAAAGCAGAATAGAGAGTGACCCATCTGGGCTTAGTTGGTTTTTAATTAATTTTCAATCAAAACCCACTTGCCAAATTAAAGTAAGTTCACTTTCAGTTTCAGACTTTTGCTTCTTCAAGAACTCGGCGTGAACAAAAAATGATTAAATAAACAACTAGGCTGTGTCACTAGATCCACATTTGACCTACCTAACCAGTGGTTCAGATCTGGATCATCATAGCTCCAACCCTTTTTAATTACTTTTTAATAGTAATTTAATCATCAGATTATACATATAAAATCCATCTTTCTTCTCACTTCTGGGTTAGAATATCATCATTAAGTCTGTGAAATAAAGATTTGTTTTGGTTTTATATACTGACAAATGAGGTGTCAGTGTTCAAAGTTTTGACTCACCTTTTCGTGTTGACACTTCATATACCTTGTTGCTGTCCTTTGTCATATTGAATTTTATATTTAAGGTAACAGGCTAATTATCGAATAATTCTTAATATTAAGCTGATAACGTTATCAAATTAATACAGTATTAGATAAAATTGTTATTCTAAGATTTTTATTTAATTAAAAGAAACAAGATTTAATTATTTTCAATTATATTTATTAAAGATTAATTTTCCAATTTGTTAGATATTAGATTTCGTTAATTAGTTTGATTATTAATATATAGATAGAAAATGCAGTTCGAGAAATTTGTGAATATATGGAATGACAACCTTTTAATATTCAAACAATTGGCCTTGAAATTTTGAAATCAAGCATTTGAAGCAGACTATGGATGCAAAAATAAGTAAGATTGGTTGTTCTTTGTATTATGATGCAAATAAAAGATATAGCAAATTTGGTTTCAAAGAATAATAAAAATTTTCCTCCATGGAAAGAACAAAAACTTTCTACATTTGATTTATGTTTGGTTTGGCTCAGGAGATTAAGGTAGATAAGCTCTTACGTCGATTTTTAGATTATAATAATTTCACTAATTCCATAAGTGATGATCGATTGATCTATGAAATATCTTTTATTTATTTAAATATAAAACAAAAAAAATAGAAAAACTAATTCAATCTATAATGATGTATAGAATACAATTACTTTTGTTACTCAATTAATCCTCATAACAAATAAGATGAGGCTATTGAGCCCAAAAGTAGAGCTTCAATAGCATCTTTTTTTTTTTTTTTTTTTACCAATGTTTTAAGTTTAGTACAACCATATTTTAGTAGTTTTACGCCAGCAAATAATGTTATATAATTTGATTTTTTCTTTTTTAATTTGGGAATAAAACATAAAATAATTCATTTTCATGTGTTTGGTATGAATTACAGTTATATATTCTTCATGATTTCTTTTGTCTTCTTCTAAAGTTGATTATAAATGAAAGAAACTAAGAGTTACTTTTCTTCATGATTTCTTTTTTGTCTTTCCTTCCAAAATTATATCATAAATGAAAAAAAAAAAAAAACCTTGGTAATGGGATATAAAAGGAAATTAATATACTTGATAGGAAAGTGTATACATTATCCAAAACTCTAAATATTTTCATCTAAATTATATCTTAATTGCGAGATAGTTTTCTTTTGAATAGGTTTTTTTTTTTTTTTTTTTTTTATATAATAAAAATANGTTTTTTTTTTTTTTTTTTTTTTTTATCTAATAAAAATAGATTATTAATGATAAATATTTTAAAATTTAACATTTATGTATATTATTGAATATACAGTAAATTAATTTTTCGAATAATCACTTATTTGAGATTATTATTATTATTTTACTCATTAGCAAGCTTGTGTAAAGAAATCGAAGAAAGGCTCTTGCAAAAGATGCCTATAACATCTCTTTTCAAAATAATAAAAATTATACGATCACAATCAGATGACAAGCCTTCCATCATCATACAACAATGAGTCAATCACTCTACAAGAACCCCGTATTGTTATAGTTTTAAGCCCCGCACATATTACAATAGCATATGATTTTTTTTATTATTATTTAGGAACAAAAAATACTGAAAAAAATCACAAAGTGAAAATGACTATCAAAATAATATGTTTTGATACCTATTAGCATATATATCTGTCAAATATCATTCCTTGATTTCTATATCTGTCAAATATCATTTTATTAATAATATATTTTTTAAACAAATTTATTTTTTATTTTTTACTATTTTAAGTTTGGGACAGGATCAAGAGACACAAATTTAAACATAAATTTGTACACAAATTATAAACCAGTAGATGATATTAAAATCAATGGTTCAGATTACTCATGAGTCTCCAAACTTTTAATGCAATATTCCGTAATCCTAATTCTCTCTCCAAGTATTAAATGCTTTGTCTCTTTTCCTAATTCTCATTCATCTTATTTTATTTTTATCTTTCATTTAAAAAATATATATGAAATCATAAATTAAATTTTTAAATAGTTTTTAACAAAAAATTAACAATCACAAATTATATTCTTTTATTTATAAATGATGTTTAAAAAACCATTTATTTGTGATTGTTGATTTTTTTAATTGTTGAATATATATTCTTTTATATTCTTTTGTTAAAAATAAATTATTTTTTTAATTATTGTTTATGATTCCATATATTTTTTAAAATGAAAATAAAAAATTTAATTTATTATTCCATATATATATATTTTTCAAATGAAAGATAAAAATAAAAATGAGATAAAAGAGAATTAGAAAAAGAGACAAAACATTTAATACTTGGAGAGAAAATTAGGATTACAAAATATTGCATTAAAAGTTTGGAAGCTCATGAATAAGTTTATAATTTATGTACAAATTTGTATTTAACTTTGTATCTCCTGATCCTGTCCTTATATATATATATATTCTCTTGATACAAATGGTAATATAACTCTTCTAACAATCACTTATTTGAAAATATATCTAGGCTCACCAAGCATTTTCCAATGGACGGTTATGACTCACCTGCCTGTAACTGTAAGTAAGGGCTCTTGCAAAATTCCTACCTAAACATCTATTTCTATAATTATTATTATTATTCATAAGATTAAAGAAAATTCATATGGATTCTGATACTCCGAGCTTATAAGATCACAATCAGATGACAATCCTTCCAACATAATACAATAATGGAGCCAAGCCAGTCTCTACAAAAATGTTTGTTCCCCGTAACGACTCTCATATACATAAACTGAAACAAAATAGTTGGATTCTTCAATTCTAAATCGGAGGGAACACATGGCTGTTGAAGTTGATCCAGAAAAATAACCATATCAAGTAGGAAACTCCTTGGTTTGCAGTGAATTATATATATTTTTTCTTGATATCCAACCTTATGAAGCATCAAGATAGTTCAGTAATCACACGTTCACACTTGTCTTCTAAAATCTTCACAGCTTCGGTGAATAGGACTTCAGGAGGTAATGCTCCAGTTGATTCGATGGTAACTAGAGAGAAAGAACACACCATGATGAGAACTTATACCACCAAAGCCGTTCAAATAATACTTTTGGACCAAAACTAACAATTATAGTAGCAGAATTAGGTGTTGGACTTCAAAACAGATGGGATCATAATAATTTTTTAGACCCTATTCCCAACCTTCTTGACTGGTAACAGGAACCCCATTTCATAAAAATGCAGTACCAGAAGAACCTGTTCCATTTGGGATCAGTTTCAAAGAATGCTGCCTAGCAATTATATTCCATGCAAGCTAATATGCCTTTCCTTTCAACTGAATATTTTTAATATATTCTCCTGACGTAATTTCTGTTTAGTTGTAAATGATGCATAGGCACAACATACTCACATATGAAGTGATCTTTAACACGACGTAGTGACACACGCTTCTCCCATTCTTCTCCACCTATTAAGCACTGCCTACAAAGTGTGCAAGCTCGTGGTCGTGCTACGGTTGCCTTTTTCTTACCTGCTTTCAGCTTGTTATCAATATAAACTGATTACATTGTATATATTTCATCTTCATTTTACATGTATATATACACATACACACACAGTC
>JANKKB010028347.1:0-14246 GCA_026225775.1 Bursera palmeri | reverse complement strand
AGTAAGGTGGAAAGAGGCAGCAAACAATCGTGGCGGGGCTGGTCCAGCTGGACAGACTCTGAAATGCTAAAATTAACCATGGTTAACACGTCGACCGTGGTTCGGTTATGGGGAGAAGTGAACAACAAATCACGTGCAGGAGTAGTGCGAGTGGGACAAGCTCTTCATTTGCGGCGCCAGTTGCTACTTAGTGACTATTGACTTTGGACAGCCCAGGTTTTTAAGGCACTCGACCCACGTCCACCAAGCGCGCGTACGTTGACGGGAGTGTTAGCTTGTACAGTCTGTGAGAGAAAGTATCTATCACGGCCTTGGAAGTGGCGTTGGCGCGGAAATTGATGAGGGAGCGCTCGGTATTTTTTAGAGTATTTATTGGGGCTGCAAGTGGAGAAACGCTCTGACGCGTAGATTAAGTTAGTTGACCAAGCTGTGTTAAGGAGGATCCGGAATGAATCTTGGGGCATGTCGGGCGGGAATCCAAGACCCATTACACATGCTCCGCCTTTTTTTTCTTTTTTTTTTTTTAAATGAATATATTCTTCCTCCCAGGTATCTAATCATTCACTCAAATTGAGAATAATTATATATTTATATAATCATTCACACTTGAAAATCAAATAATTTTATAATAGGGTATTTTTAAAGCATATATTCTATGTTAAATAATTTAGTATTGTTTTCGAATAAATTTTTTATTATAATTGTAATTTACTACATCAAAAAAAAAATAATTATTATTATCTAAATTCGACCTTCTACTGATCCGGTTATAATTTGATGATAATCAAATTAAGAAATGAACCATCAAGTATAATTATTTTAAATGAAAAAAATTAAAAAAAAATCATTAATTGGCTCTTAAGAAATGGTAAAGAAAGTCAAAATGATGTAATAACGTAGAAGGCAGATTCAATGACAATCTCAAATTAAATTCCAATGGCATCATTTGCAGAGAAGAAACGGCAAACCTCCCCCACCGCACCCCTGCCCCACTTGAGAAAGTTGGTACGAAAATGAGGCAAGTATCGATTCTAATTCTAGTGCCGAAAACATGTTTCTAAACGCGCATGTAAAAACAAATTAATTTGAATGACGTTTTCGTTGCTACGTGTTGCTAATTATTTCCATACAAAGTTTCCGATGGGTCTTGTTCATTATTTTGATTAATAAATCTTCCTAATACCACAAACATGTCGGTAATTTATCTACGCTTACCAACATTAAGCCAAACTAATTATCTTTCATTATTTATGTTTCCTTATGTCAAAAAAAAATTTTATTTATTCAGACATGATTAATTAATCATCATCTATTGATGAATAAGATAATCCAATCCTATTAGAGTAATTAATGCTGATTAAATTTGAAAAATATTTTAAGAATTATAAATTAAAGATAACGAGAAATTGAAAAAGAAGAAGGGTTGAAATATCGGGAGAAGAGAAATTGGCGGTGTTGCAGGAGGGACATATACGTGCGTGAAGAGGAAGTCAGTAAAGAACGTGAGTGGGACCGGTAGGGCCCAGGGACTTAATAACCGAAGCTTTTGACGCGGTTTTGGTCTTCACTGCATTAATTCATCAATTTCACGCGGCCGTTTTTCTCTCTTTCCAGCAACCGCTTTCGTATCGCCACGTGGACGCTACCTTGTCACTCTTGTGCAAAAATGACGTAACCCAGACTCAGCCGTGTGAAGTTTGTCACGGGAGCCATTTGTGTTTCACGTGATACTTGATGGAGCTCCATTTCTGTAGGCCCATCCTCACCTGCTCTATTTCACTTCACATGAAACTGAAATTGAATTCACGATTGATGCTCTGTTTTCAATTCTAGCTATAACGGTGGTTTTTTTATCTGTTGGATTTGCTAAAGCTGAGAACTTTAAATAATAATAAATTGCAATTTTGGGTGACAAAATCTTTCTTTTGTTTTGGACAAAATCTTGCTATGGTTGTCTAAAATCATGGGATTGCTGAATGTGTCGCATAAAATAAAACTATTGAAAATACGGTTATCTGGGTGTGAAAGAATGTGAGAGATTTCGTCTGGAGATGGAGAGAACAAAATTAGAAGCAAAGTAAGCTACTGCCCGGTTGGTGGTTTTGCTCAAATATGTGGGAGGGATGTGGCCACTATTCAAAATTTTGTTGGTGGAGATAAGGTAACATCGCGGCCACCTAAACGACGAACACACCAATAATTAGTATACAGAATCATTTGCCTCGGCCTAAGGTCAAAATGATTGGAACGTTTATTTTTTTTTCTGATTTTCGTTGCTTGAGCTGGCTCATTTGATGATGTTTCTGTGAATCTGTTTCAGGAACTATAATAATTTTGTGGGGGGAAAGCAATTGGATCTTGTCATTTTCACCCAGTGGTTTTATGTCATTATAAGCAAGATATTTCAATTGATTTGGTGGGAGAACTCAAGTACTCAAATTGAACCTTTACAAGACATCGCACATGCCATCCAGCTAATTGCTTGCTTGGTCTTTTTTTCTTACGCTTTCCAAGGAGGATGAGAGATGGATTTTGATTTCCTCCCCAAAAGTGCCTTTCTTCAAAGTTCTGCTAATCGATATAATCTGCACTACTAGGCCTAGATTTAATACTACACCTATTAGTATCGAAATCGACTTCACTGTAAATACCAACTACATATACTTTTTCTGACTTTTTGGTCGAACCAACCAAAGTGGTATATGCTGCGTAAAAGTGAGCAGAGCCCATGAATTCTTTTCATTTCTTTTCTTCTAAAAATAGCTCTGAACATCTTAATCATTTGAGCCTGATGGCATCGCAACATGGGATAGGTTAAGAGGTGGTAAAAGGTACTAATATGTGATCTTTTTTGGGAGCAATGTTAAATCAGTATAAATGCTCATACAGCAAGGCCACTTAACATCCTGTTTTTCTGATTTTAGAATGTTCAAGTACTCATCGTAGTGGTGGTGATGGGCGGTGACTAGTGACTGGTGAGACTTCATGGCAAGGATAGATTAGATAGTGTAGTAATTGGACGGTGGCTTGTGTGGTTTTATGTGGATTTGGACTCCGGTTCTGCCCTTTATACTTGGTGGAGCCACGCCACACCACACCACGACAACACCTAAACAATGTAAAAGTCTAGACCTTGAGTTGTTGGGCCAAAACCACACAAATTTCTTAGTAGAGAGTAATTAGCTTATCTTAATTATATGCTTATTACAATTATAAAATTTTTATGAATAATCTTTTATTTTTGAAAATGTCTTCTAGAACAAATGAAAGCTCAATGGAATAGGGTGACACTCAGCTTTGTGAAGCCCATGATAGCCGAGTGAAGGTTTTATGAACCATAGTTGAAAATTCAATGAGAGAAAAGTTGCAATTAAACTTTTAGCCGCCCAAATGGACACTCCACCAGTTATGCATTTGATGCTATTGTACTTATAGGACATACAAAACTCATGGCTGCCAACCTCAATTCTCTCAACTCAAATATCCCCTTAATTATCTACATAAAAGATTTTCGCTTGTTCTTATCTAATTAAATGTATAAACGTTTTTAATTATACCAAAGTATTGCTAATAACACAATTTTCAGATGAGAGAACCAAGATCCACCAACTAATCATAGATATTTAGATAAGAATGAAGGCAAAATCCATTATAATTTACTCCAAAACGAGTGAAGCTGATTCAGCGTAATGATGAGAGGGTCGACAAATAATGGGTAGCCTATCTGGGTAGCTCTACATGGAATCACAGTAACCTTGACAGATGGAAAGAGTTTTCTACGCGGTCATGAAAGTAAGAAATGTATTTGAAAATAACTCATTTAATAATTAAAATATTATTAAATATTACATGAGTTGTATTTTTTGAGAAAATTTAAAAACGACTCTTAAAAAATGAATTAAAGCTAAAAAATTAAATATTATAACTCATTTAATAATATAAATATTATTAAATATTATTAATTTTTAATATTAAATACCTATAAATTATTTATTAAAAAAATTATAACATCTAAATTTTTAGATACAGAACAATTTTTAAATTACATCCCAAACTATATTTTTACAAATTTTTAAAAAAACTGGCATTCATGCATCAAGGGTCTGTTCAATTGAGTCAAGTAGGTTCATCAATTGCCACGGGCACAAAATATCAGATGTAACGCGCACAGATGGTTGACGGTCAAGGTGGAACTATGACTCCAAAACTTTTCTTTTTCTTCTCAAAGATCAATTAATGTCAGCAAATCAGATTATGCCGACAGTTGTATATACTGAAACTTGACTGAGATTTTGCTTCCCTTGACGAGAAAGACTTTGCCAACCTCGTTTTTTTTTAACACGTTAAAATCTATTTCAAACCTCCCTCCGAGTATTGCAAAACTTGTTCATTGAATTTTGTGGGGCACAAGCACTAATGGCAACGGGCCAGATGTTAAGCTTTTGTCGTTTGGGACGAAGTTGAAAGCAACTCAACTCTGGTTATCATGTTTGAAGACTTGTTGAAGAGTGGTGTGTAACAACAGGCACGTTTTTGCAAATACAGCATTTGAAGGTTGTTTTCATGGAAGTCTCAAATACATGCATGATACGCACTCCGTCAAAGATCTCAATTGAATTTCACACGACACTGCAAGAGATGCTAGATTGATCATTTCTTCTTTTCATTATTTTCCCATGGGAGGGATATCTTCTTTTGAATGTCTCTTGCGTAAGGAAATGCAACAAGAAAGACTAAATCTCAGCCTTTTATCGATGAAATCAGTTCCACTTCGATCGAGTCAAAGGAGATATCACACGACTAACCGACTTAAAGACATTCAATGTATATACAGTACCCCATTAGTCGAACAGACAGCTGCACTCACATAATACAAAAATTGATTAATTGGGGTTCTGTCATTTGTTAAGTCTGCTACTATTGACCTTATTTCTATAACTATCCAGAACTGCATCTGGAGCTACCCATATATATTTGCCGATAGACAGTCTATCCCATTATATTAGTTACCATATCTTCGACTTAGAACCAGGAAATAATTCATCAAAAACATCACAACAAATATAAGCAAATGAAACTCTACACTCCTGATTGTGATTGGCTGTCACATATTCATACACAATGTGCTCTAATGGTGCCCTAGAAAACAGCAAAAAAGCATGGAGAAAACCGCCTAAACATATATTTTTCCTCAACTAAGGAGAAGGTAATTGTAGTTGAAAAATGAATTAAACGAGTATCCGGATATACATAAACACCGCAAAACTATACAATGAGCAAAACGCATCTTCTAAATTTCTGCCAGCTCAAAAATCACCTTCACAGAAATGGCTTCCTAAAGCCACGGATACAGTAATCTCACCCCTGTTCACTGTATGGAAATGCGAGGATGCTCGCCAACCCAATACAGCTAGGGGAACACATCATTTAACTTCCAAAACTAAACTAAGCTCCACACACACTCTAAATAATTTTTTTTTTTTTAAAAACCTCCGGCCACAAGCACACTTAAGCAGAGGTAGAGTACTGACTTTTAAGGTGAACTCCACTACAATATGAAGTCCAAATATCGATGATTGTACTGCCTCCTGTTGAACTCCAACAAACTGCCGTAAGTACGATCAGCAACACCTACGTATAAAGCTTCCGTATCCGGGCTAAAGGCTACTCCAGCAATCTCCCCAAAGAGATCAATCTCCTGGCATTTGACATATCCTGACCCTGTCTCAAAGACGTGAACAAAGTCTGCTGGCTCAGCCATAGCCAGAAACCGGCCATCAGAGGTGAACTTCAGGGCTCTAATGGCCCCCATATTCCCCTTCAAAACAGCCAGGGACTGCGACATGTTTCTTATGTCCCAGAGCCTGCAAGTAGTGTCTTGGTTCCCAGTAGCCAAAACCCTACCGTCTGGGTGCCAAGCTGAAGCAAATGAGTAGTCCAGGTGCCCTTTAAGCTTCCCGGTGACTTTCCCAGACTGAGCATCAGCTATCAAGCATTCTGTGCTGTCCCCAAGGACTGCAAGCAACTTACCATCTGGACTAACAGAGGTATTCTGGAAGCAAATCAAGAAATTCTCATTAGCATGACAGATATGTTGCTGAGTCTAGATCCGACTTGTAATGCTTGTTTCTGAAGAGAGGCACTCACATTCACAGACCAGTCGAATGAGAAGTGGTTAAGGCAAGCAAAATTTACAGCATCAAATATTCTAACTCGGGCATCATTGTTTGCTGTTATTACCCTCGTTGCGCCACTACAAAATAAAGATTCAAAAAAGAGATTCAATCAGTCTCCTTCCAGAAGACCCAAGTTTCTTTAAATTAAGTACACTAAAAGTTTAATTACCTGGGACTACGAAAGACATCCACAGCATTGGTGATGGCATTGTCATCAGTCGTCAATTTTGTGCAGAATGTAACCCCAGGTTGATTTAAATACTATTTGAAGCAAAAAAAAAATAAAAATAAAAGAGTAATCAATAAGAAAACTGAACACAACAAATGTTTTACTCGATATTGAACCTAAGTTTGCATGTTCTTACCTTGCAAATAAGCTCCCCCTGAAAACCACCAGCCACCAACATATTCTCTTTCACCGCCATGGTACTTATTTGCACTCGATTAAGAGGCTGAGCCAATAGTCCATGGCGTTTCTGTAAACCATACCAAATATCAATTTAAACCATTTTGTACAGTCAATAAGCAGGCACAAGTCCTATTCAGTCTTGATCAACCAAGAAGCCACTTACCATCATGGGAAAAATTGGCTTTGCCACATTGAGCACTTCTTTGCCCTTTCGGAGCAGAGGAGACCAATGCATTACCGAATAATTTTGCATAAGATACACATCATGCTTTGATGTTGCCCATAACAAATTCCTCAACTGAAAATGGAGGAACAAACAGTTGACAGACACATCAATAAGTGTATTAATCAGTGTTACAGAGAGAGAGAGAGATTAAATATACTGGAATCCAAATGGTAGTAAAATGAGCCATCTAAACTATGTAGCCTAGTATCTATATTACAAATAAGGCCAAGACTTTCTTGCTTCATTAGGTAGATTAGTTATGGACTCTGGCAGACTATACCAGTCAACGGAGACGCGCTGGCCAGACGTTCAAGCATCAGAAATTAGAAACTGAATGAATTTAATTGCAAACAATAATTACAGTGCGACAGTGGCTGCTACGCAGGATGACTACTTGTTCGCTGGATATAGTTGAGTAATTATTTGTTAAGACCTCTTTTTAATCACAAAAGACTAATCACTTTCAAATTCTATGGTTAATAAAAAAAAAAAACAACTTTGACATAAATTACAATCACAAATATAAATACATCAACACTATCCATTGCAGTCAAAATAATGTCATATAAATGCATAATTTAAAATTCATACATAATAAATAAGAACAAGTAATTATGCAACTCCTATTGCATCCAATAAATAAGAATCCAGCATCTCAAAGAAATGCAGAAGTCTAAATCAGCCCACACGAGCAGGACACATCTACACTAAAACTACAGGAATTGCTACAAAGGTCTCTAAAATACTCAAATATTTCCTATCATACCATATAAACAAAGTATCCTTATGGCGCCAGCTGCTCAGATATAACTCCACCATGCTTTATAGGCTGAAATAAGAGAAAGATTGCAGTCCTAAATGCCACAGAGGGTTAATCCATATAATTATAGTTAACAGGCAATTAGAAGCAACAGGTTCAGACATGTCATCACCATGCAAAGATAAAATCGCACCATACAAAGATTTTAGAGCAACCATTCACATTTCATAAGATAATAGACAACATAATTGGCAACAACAAGCAGCACAAAATACTTATGGCAGACATGACTAGAGGGTCCTAAAATTAAGAGGTATAAAGCATATAAAATAGAAATAAAACATAGGGCCCACAGTCAAGCCCTCGCCCAGGTAAAAAATCACCCTCTTACGATTATTTTAACTGGCCTTGAAATCACAAAAATTTCAAAGATCATACAACGAGGGATAATTTTCACTGATCAATCCTTGTTATAAAACACACTTGACAAGTCATAATAAATTTTAAATAGTATTAGCACAATAAGGTTCCAGTGAAATATGGTATGAAATGTGCAAGCATGCGCATGTAGTATCTTTGGTATCAGGAGCTGTAGAAATTCTCTGAGAAGATTATTGTACATTATCCAATTTCATAGCATCTCATAGGTGTGTCAACATTAACAAGAGTGGCTACGATCATGAAAATGCCGAGCCATACACAGTCATGATGCAATGATACCTGTAATCTGGCATTAACTCATTTGTGCGTTCAAAAATTATGCCTTCAGAAATATTTGGTCATCAAATTTTAATTCAAATTGTGAATTGTTAGCAACTGAATGTATAAAGTAAGCATCCTCCATAAAATCTGCACAAAAGGATTGTGTAAATATAAACCCCAACCAACTTGATTGCTTCATTGGGGAGTTTCCTTTAGCATATATCAAAAAAAATTAAGACCAAAAAAGGGTAGGCAGAGTCCCCCATTTACAAGGGTTTAAAGAAAAGTTCTTGAGAAAACGTAGGACTGAAATTTAAAATCCGAAGGAAAAAATTTCCCAAAAAAATATTTTTTATGGAATATTTCTATTTTGAACTCAGATGAAGAATAGTTCGAGATTCCTGGCACCAAAAAACATAAAAAGGGCAGGCTTTGTATTTTTCAAGCACCAGAAAATTTAGGATAAAGTGAGAACTTAAGTCAAGAATAGATTGTATCACCCGCTTGCAGATCAGCACAAAGGAGTAAAGATGGCCTCACTGGACCATTTTTTAGTCTGAAGCAATTCTTCAAAACTTAAATTAGCTGTAGGTAAAGTTAATTAAATCTCTGAGCATAAAAGATATTCATTGAAACCTAATATGAAAGCAAGCTCCATACCTTCTAATGAATGGTCGAGGCACAAAGCTAGAATCATAAATGACAATTTTCCATAAAGAATAACAACATATTCACAAAACCTGCAAAACTTATAAAGTCTAATATGATATGCATATGACATGAGTTGAAAAAAATTACAAAAGATGGACTACTACTGAAAACCCCAGAAACCGAAATTCTTAAGGACAACTAAGGGTTTATGCAGTGGATGCGATTTATCAGTTTATGCAGGGCAACATTGAAATATTGCTATGGAGATCAGTAAAAGGAATTGTTACAACTAAGAAATCAGAAGCACACCGGTAGCATGAATTTTAACTAGTGTGCCAGAAATGTTGACCCATATGAAAAATAATCAAAAAATCGAAATTAGAGAAATGGAATGTTTGAGCCCTAAACTCATTCAGAAACTATCATGCTAAAAGGCTGAACAATCAAATAGAGGTAGAAGAAGGCCAAAGTCTCTACCTGAAAATGTACAATTGTCGATTTGACAAGCCTTGTGTTGAACTGGAAGTCATAGAAAGTCTTTCCTTTCTCTACTTCCAAGCACTCCTGTGACGAGAACACGTTTAGCAACAATTCTAAAAGAGACGGTGTTCCAAGTTCCATCACAATCGTTTCGGATATTGAGATTCATTATGACAAAACCAACTCACAATACTTCAACAGAAAAATTAACCAAAAAAAAAAAAAAAACAAGGGAGAGACAAACTACCTTCAAAATCTCTTCACGAGAGCGAGAGAGATTCTCGTAGTTCTTGTACTGCTTCAATCTCGTCTCACGGTACCTCTCTCTGGTAAAATTAAGCCTCTCCCAAGGTATTCCTTGTATATCTTTTCCACTTCTCGCCTCTGACGCAGACGTATCAGTCTTTGGCGTACTCTGTGTAGCCCAAAACCCATAAATCATCAGCCACACTGATTCTATCCCAAAATTTCACATAAAAATCTCATGATATAAATAAAGCTATACCATTTCAAAGTCATCTTCGAAGTCAGAGTCTTCTAAGGCCTCGGAATTGCTTTTTCGGGGAGACTCGACATCACTAAAAGGATCATCATCAAACTCAGCAGCGTCGTAGTAATCGTCGACGACGTAATCGAGATCGTCGTTGTTAAAGTTAAATTGTTCCATCTTCCTACAATCAACTAATTTTGATCAGTTAAATGATAATTTATATTTAAAATTCAAAGAGCCAAAGAAAACTGTGGTAAACCTCTAAATAAAAACACTAAAAAAATAATTAAATAATTAAATTATAAACAAATAATTAAAGAATCAAACGGGAAAAACGGAAAAAGAAAAAAAAATAAATGTGGTAATTAATACATGAAAAAATAAATAACAGATAGTTTCTTAAAAATTAATGGAACTTCAAAGGAATTATTACGTACACAGAAAACAAGAATACAAATCGATTCAAAATGGAATAACAAATGAAAAGAAGTGACGAATCATGAAAATATTCTAAATAACTCTGATATAAACATGCAACTAATACTGTCAAACAATCTAGCATATTGATTCATAAACGACAAAAAAAAAACTAGCGTAGGAGAACGAAAAATACGTCCGAATCTCGGCAAGAGTGACCGATCACAAGGACAAAGTGATGTTCGGGTAGAGAGAGCAATAAAAACGCAGAAACAGAGCCAACAGTAACGGATTTTCTAGTAAATCTTCCCGGCAAATTGGCAGAAAAGGTGTTTGAGTGCAGTAGCGTAACGGACGTTTCGATTTGTTCAAGACAGGGGTCTTCGGTTTGGTAGGGAAAAAGGAGAATTATGCGTTTCGTAGAGAATAACCAAGGCTTCGTCCAAACAACAACAAGCGATGAAGCTCTAATTCGTACTTATAATGGTGAATGCGAGACTGAGGGGGTCCAAACTCCAAAGAGTGTGAAACGTGGGGCCCACCGGACTAGCTAGGTCCCACGAATGGAACGTCCGTTATGAAGGGGAACAAAAATAGAATCCGTGTGCCTGTGGGGTCTACACTCAATCGCCTCAATTTAACCGGGAACTGCTAGTTGACAATCTTTAAGGGGTTGGTTTTGTGAAGTTTTTTTACCGGATGAGGTGGCAATTTACCCTTAATTTATAAGGTATGAATTTACCAGAACACCATGTGTTATTTGGATCCATTTTTTCATTTTTTGCTTTTGACGCAATTATTGGTTATTCTATTTTTATTCTCTATTATATTTTCTTAAATTAAGCCATAAGTGTTTAATTTCTATACATTAATGTCTTTCCTTATATATGTAACGGGACAACTAAGGAAGAAAATATTGCAATTAAGCAAAGGATTTTACCCTTTTTGAGAAGTTTAAAAAGATAGCATCTATGTTCAGAATAAAAGTATATTCTAAACTGAATACGAGAGAGATTTTTCCTGTGATTTGAAGTAATAACAAAATAGTCAAATTTATATGAAGAATTGGAAATTCAAAGAAATTATCAAAACAATAAACATATATAAAAAACAAAGAATAAACTATGATGTCATTTTAACAAAAGGACATTTCTGTAAAATCGCATTCCTAGAGCCGTGATTTTGGAGGTAAGAATCACCTTGGTACAATTCGACGGCTCGGTCGACTCGTTGGAGGACCGGCGAAAGCGAAAGAGATTGGATCTGACACCTGTCAGCAAGCGGATCCACTTGGTTCAGCCAAATTAAATGATAAAAAAAATACAATTATAAAAATTTAAGAGATGGGGCAGCTCCAGCTTCAAAACTATACAGTCCACCACCAACGATTCCGTGAGTCCACGTGTTTGGCTCAGAGCAAGAATTAAGAAGCATGTCAAACTCTGCTTCCACCACGTGGCTCACCGCAGCTGACGGGTCCTTCTAGTACATGTGCATCGATTTGCCCGTATTTAACGGCGTTAAAAGGCTGTTAGTTTTAACCATGGTTAGTTGAATGAATAAAAATATTGGTTTGGTTGGTGAAAGGTTATCATCTACTCTAGCGCTGTGGGTTTTGGGTCGGTTACGCGGGGACCCATGGGAGGCCCACAACAGAGTTTTGGTTCGTACAGGTTGTTTGTTTTTTATTTTATGAGGGTCCCATTCTGGGTTTGCGCTTTCAATTAGTTCTTATCGGGACGGAACGAGTTTTAGTCCATTTGACGAGCACGTTCCTTCCTGATCCTTTCTTTAAATTTTAATTTCTAAGCAACAAGGCACTTGCCGTGGCTTGACAAGCAAGCCAATCATCTTCCTCCAACCAAAGCACCAATTGCCAAGTGCCTTCCATCTTCGTCGACTCTGATATGGAGTTCGGTTGGGTTAACAGTCTTACGAAAGGCAAGAATTCATTTTAGTTTGTTTGGTTTGGGTAAAAATTGAAGGAAAATGGACTCTGGATAATTGGACTAAATTTTCCCAAAAAATTGGACTAAATTTTCTTCCAAGTTTGGGAGAAAACCAAGTTTCCTTAACTTACTTTATATTTTAATACTAAAATTGTCAATTTATAAGATAATTTAATGAATAAATAAAAAAATAATTACAAATAACTATTTTTTATGAGATCATTTGGTTGGGTTATAGTTTTCTCACTGACGATGTTCTCCAATAAACGGTGGCGTCATGGTCCGCGTGTTCTCCTCACCGTCGGCATAATGAAGACCGAGTGGGCAACCTAACATTACCCCTAGGTTTTCTCAGCATTGGATGCACTGTTTTACTTCAATTATAGATTCAGCTTTGTTGAGTGGCATTTGTTTTGTTTTCATATAGTTAAAGTCCTTGCTCTGGTGCACTCACAATCATATAGAGGCAAAACCTGTGACAAGCTCGCTCACTCTAATGGATAGATAACCTGTCAGCTTTTGTCTTCACGAAAGAGAGCACATTGAGATAGAAAAAAGTAGTACAGTGGGACAATATTTACTAGTTGATATCGGACAAGTAGTGGTTGGGCAATGCCATCTGGAATCAAGTTTCCATCAAATGCGTACATGACATGTCACGAGATGGCTCATTGGCTAATAGTTTCGTTTCGTGTCCATAATTTCTACGACTTAATAGTTAATACAACCATGTTTCTCATTTCATTATACCTAGATAGCAAATAGAAGATAATACTCTATATCGTTAATGTTCTCTGACATAAAATTTAATGATTAATCAATTTATGTTAAAAAAATCTATGAAGACACAGGATACAAGTCCCGTGAGATTAATCAAAATACACATAAATTGATTAGATAATTTAATATAATATTTTATCATGCTGAGAACATATTCTTCCATGATGCACAAATGAAATTAAAGAAAAGTGGGCACGATAAAAAAAAAAAAAAAAAAGACAAAAGGTTAAAAAATTAACCATCCATCCAATAAAATTATATTTGATATGACCCGTACTATGATTCTCTAGATTTTTCCAATATAAAACATTGTAATACAATGACTAGTACTGAATGCTTCACCTGATAATTTTACATCTAACCTCTATTAACATGATGTTGATTATAGTCCTAAAACTTTGTCTTCTATGGCTAGAAATGCATTTTAGATTCCAACGTCGCGCCATCTTTATTTTACTCTAATAATTAGGGATAAGAAAAAGAGGGCAATTCTTTTTATAATTTATTGATTTTGAAGAGTAGATTATCATAAAGCAAGACATGTTGTAATCAGGTTTAAAAGACTTGATTGATTAATATTAATATTTTAACCAAAATGTGCCACTTTATCAAACCGATACATGCAATGAATGGAAAGGGCTAAAGCACCAAAAGCCCTAGTGCCGAACCCACCACCAAAGCAATTGATGTAAAACTCTTATCAATAAAGTTCATGATTACCGTCAGCAAAGTGGTTTAGGATTGAAGCCAAATGCAAGCATAATAATCTTAAAAATCCAACTTTCTGGAGATTTCCACCTAGTAATTATCGATGGCCTAGCACAAGCTAAAGGACAATTTATCATGATCCTGAAGAAGGGTTGTAATTAATATATAATCACAAGGCTCAAGCTTAGGGTTTTTTCATTAATATTCAAGTGAAAGCGTAAGCAAGTTTCCAAGTACTGTAGAAATAGCCACTGTGAAGCGGCAAGTACAGCTGGTCTCTTGTCCATGTTTACCGTTATAAACTGGCAATAATTGATCAGATTTACAGAGAATCAAATGCAGGGAGAGGGAGAGGCAACTAGCTGGAACAACTAAAAGAGGAGTACTGCAGAGTGTTGAATGCGTGAAACAATTCATATTCATGGAATAGAATCCACCTTCATTTCCAAGTAATCTTCAGATGCTTGGTCCTTTCCTTCTGACCTAATCAACTTTCAT
>JANKKB010028346.1:0-14237 GCA_026225775.1 Bursera palmeri | reverse complement strand
TTTAATTTTTAAAATTAATAAAGGTTTTTTTTTTTTTTTTTTTGAAGTAAATTTTATAGTAAACTCTGACTAGTCTACTTTTGAACTTTTAAGATAAGAAGTTCAAGATGGATTCGTGGGTCCAGATCAGATTACGTTTGTAACTTTCCTATTTTTTTTCGTTGATGTCAAATGGGTCCTATCTACATGTTTGAACTCTAACAACGAATCATGTGTGCATGATCATGTCCCAGAAAAGAAGCCTAAGAGAGAACAAATGCTAAAAAATTTGTTTGAAATATTGAAAATACTGAATGTTATAATCTTCCTACTGCATGAGTACTTATTTAAATACAAGTGCTAACCAATTTTAATCTCCAGAGGGGAAAGCTTCCCATGCATTGGATAGCATTTTAATTTGATTACAATTATGAATATTTTAAGTAAACAGCTATGCTTCTGGTAGTGGCTTTCCTGCCAGAAATCCTTTAAACATGACAAGTGATCTTGCAGGCTGTGTCCAAGGAGGTTGATGTCCTGCTCCTCTGACGGTGGCAAAAGATAAGATGTCATCGTAAAATTGTGTGAATCCAGCAACCTGAGAAGGACAAAGTGTGAAACATTATGTGTGCTAATTATTTGACTTCTGTTTTGTTAATATTGTGCAGACTTGACTGACCTGTCTTCCCTCAAACCAGACTCTATAAGGCACAGTAATGTTCAGTCCCAATGCCTTTGCCAAACCATTTACTAATGTCCGTGTTCCAGTTAATGGGATAATTGAATCTTGATCTCCACTGAAAAAATTAAAAGCCTAATGTTACCATCAAAAGGCTCCAATAATGTACTTTTGCTGAGACGATGAAAAAATATAAAGAAATTGTTGTATCACCTGAAAATAAAGACCCTGACGCCAGACTTGGCTAGAGTGCCCAGAACTTGAATTGTGGGTACTAGCAAATCTTGAGAATCATAACTGATGATTCTGTTAACAATAAGCAAAAGTTGTAAAGGCAAGAGTCTGAAAAATACTGCTTTGATGGTGTAACACTCTAGAGATTGAATATAATCATATGCCACAATTGGTTTGAGAAACTTACGCACTACAAAGAGTCCAATTGGTGACTCCAACCAGCTGAGCATGAAGAGCTGCCTGTACGTCTTTTCGATTAAGATATTCATATGTTTCCACTTTCACGCAGACATCTACTTTCTCTGTGTCTTTCTGTACTCAAGAATTCATCGATCATGGTGATAAGATGAGGATCAACAAAGATTAGAAACAGGAGTTTCAAAAATAAAGTGAGGGTTGGGAAAACAGATATATGAACTTGAGTGAGCTCAAGATTCACCTGCTTATCCAGCTTCTTAGATTCTGAAACAACGGAGGATAAACAGACATCGAGAGTAATCTCGTAATAGTCGATAAAGCTGCTAACTTCGCTTAAATATTGTCTGTTCACTTCTGCGCAAACAGGGGCAACGGAGCCAGTCAGATCCTGCCTTAATATTTGAGAATAGTTGCACACTTTGGTAAGATTTTCATAGGTTGAATCTGACAGCAGTCCATGAGACCATAAGTACTCGGCCTTCGAATTGAAATCAGTATCGAACTCCAAGACAGGATTCCCTATCTGCAGCAATCAAATTTCAGAAAATTCTCTTGATCAAATAAAAATGTAACTTATAAGCCTCATGTTACTTGTTTTTCTTACTAAAGTTTTTAATTGACTTACTGCTATTCCTTTCAGATTGAACTTTGTGCTGGATTTAATGATGAGCTCTGCTAGTTGTGGAATGTAGTGGCCTGGTAAAAAGCAAAGTTTCCGATTCTCTTTAAACTTTTCTATTCAACATAGTGACCAAATATTAAAGTAATTGAACGAGCCAAAACATACCTGCATAGCTCTCCCCTGTGATGAAAAAGTCTCTACTTTTGTATTCTGGGAATTTAATAAACCAGTTCTCCAGGAATGCAAGATTATCTCGTGCTTAAAAAAGGATTGCCCTGGTATCAGTATAAGATTGAATGCCCATAACAAACACAGATTTATTTCTAGATTTTTGAGTGAATGAGAATATGCAATTCATGCCAATATAGAGTATTGATGAATTCTATGAAGTGAATTACCAAAAAAGAAAAACAAAACCTGTGATCTCATCATTCAAATAGGTGTAGAAGGATTCATTTGTAGAGTAGGAGAAACCAACTCCGGCAGGTGACTCCAGGTATAACATATTTGCTTCTGCACACACGAAGGAGGAAGTTTATAGAAGCAGACTAAGTTGTACAAAACCATTGTCTAATTAAATTTGAGAGAAAATCTTAATCTATTAATTTCATGTTTAGGCCGCACAAAATAGGAAGCATGCAAGAGACTTTTGATAGTATACCTTTATTCCAGCTATATTCATTTTTGACCAATATGTCTCCACTTGGTCTAAAAGGACCATGCTCAAAGAAAGCTCCAGCCCCAATGGACGAACAACCGGGCCCTGCAAGCCCAGAAGATTATACTGTTGAATAATATAGCACAGTTGGATTTGCTTTCTGGATGCAGAATCGTTAATTGAAATTTACCTCCAGTTGTCCAAAGAACAAGCGGTTTTGAAGCTGGATCTGTTTCTGCTTCAACGAAGTAGTAAAAGATATTTCTTTGTTGCTTCTCATCTATGGTTATGTATCCTGAATATTGCTGGAAACTGACCTGTGGTTGGCCAGGCAATTTGATGATTTTATCAGCTTCAGGGGCGGATTTTGCTGTTAGAAATGTTTGGAATAGAGTTGCACAAATTGCAGCGAAGATTATCCCTTGCCGAGGTTCCATCATAAATGTGTTTGTAATTGTCTGTGTGAGTGAGACAGGTGAAGCTTTGTTGTTTGTGAAGCTCCTATGCTCATCTTGATGAATGATTGCCATATATATAGTGGAAGATCAGGACTTATATGTATCTATACTCTCCAAACACGACACTTGCTAATACTACCCTCAAATATATCATTTAATAAAATTGTAAATAATGTAATGTGATTTATTGAAACTGATCAGTTAACTAATTCCATCATTTAACTAAAAAATATAAAGGAAAGTACACTTTGTCAAATTTCAAATCAAGCAAACTCTCAAGCACATTCAAGAAATATATATTTGAGAACTAATTTAGATCCTTTCCTGATTTAAATTTGAGCTTTGAGAGATCTTGTGTGATGTATATCAATGTACGATCAAGGATTTATTGCTTTTTTATTTACATAGTTGTATTTGCTAAAGTAAAATTTAAATAATCAGAGAGAACCTAGTCCACATTTAATAGGAACTTCCATTATAGAAACTTAATATTGAAGGTTATATTCAGTCCTGTAACGCTTTCTCGATCAACTTTAAGCTAGCAGGCCCCATTTCTTAATAATGGAAGTTGTAAATAATTTCTATGATTTTTTGGAAGTTTCGCAAAATTTTCGTGGATATGTTCATTTATTTGTCAAAGTATCCATCCTACAAGATTTGATTTGTCAAAGTTTTCATCAAAACTTTTCTGGTTCGAACTTGAAATTTCAAATCAAGGCAACATTACCTTACGCTATTGATACTTTCATTATTTCTAGATAATCTCTATTACATCCTGATGTGGGTGTCCATACCAGAGAAGCTTTACGGGTGTCCATACTAGAGAAACTATATATATGTAAATTCGTAGCAGGCTAGCAGCTTAATTGTTGAGATATATATTGTTTGAAGACTTTTCTTTTTGTGGACGTAAATTAATCCTCTTGTGATCTAATTTTCGTTGACTTTTTAGATGTTGTGCATGTGGCTATCAATGAAATTGTAAACACAAATGATTTATTGATCTCTTGACTTCTCAAGAAAAAAATTCCAATCAAATTTGGCAACTGGAAAAGTACTTCTCTTCTTTAACATACCACCATTTTCCCAACCTCAAACCCAAGCATTGGAAGCCGCTATTTTAACTCCACACGTCACGACAAGAAAAATAGCAAGAAAAGTAATCAAATGAAATCTTTTTCGTATAATTTAAAAAAAAATAAAGAAAAAATGAGAATGGAGGTGGACCATATATTTTCTTTAAACTTACACCTCACATAATAAGTCCTAAAATTAAATAAATAAACATAAGATAAGGTATTATTTTCATTAGAGTAGTTTTGGTGTTAGAAACAAAAAGGGCGAGTGAAAGGTGGGGAAATTTGAACAAATATCCAAAATTAGGAGGTTGATTGGAAAATAGCCAAACCCCTAATTACTTACAAGACCCTATCCAAAACTACTTGAACTCTGAAAGTACCCCCAATATATTATATCATTCTCTCTCCCTCTTATTTTGAGCAATTCACCACTGCACTTTTTCTTCTTTTTCTTCTTCTATCTCTCTCTCTCTCTCATCAACTTTTCTCTCATCTAAGCGAATTATTGAAGATGGTAAGCGCTCATCTTCCCCGGTAAACTCTATTCTCACGATCTCATCTTCAATTTTTTTTAAAGTAATTATCATTGATCACCACTACCTTTTCCTCTTTTTTCACTCATATGGGACGTTTGACATTTTTCTCTTCTCTCATCCTTAAGTTTTGAAAAAATCTTTTCTCAAATCTTCCAGTTAAAATTTTTTTTTATTAACATCTATTAACCTCCATATTCTAATAAATTTATCATTTTATCCTTATTAATTTTTCAAGGACAATATTAAGTTAAATGATCAAATTATTCTTGAAATAAATACCAATATGTGTTAATATTTTCCATGAAAAGTAATTTTGATATTTGTTAATATGTGTTAAGGTAATTTGATAATTTAATTTAATATTATCTTTTAAAAATTAAGTCATTTTTTTATAAATGTGTTGAAATATAGAGGTTAATAGATGTTAACTAACAGAATTTTTAACTGGAGGACTTGAGAAGAGATTTTTTCAAAACTTAAGGATGAGAGAAGAGAAAAAGGGCAAACGTCCCATATGAGTGGAAAAAGTGGAAAAGGTAGGGGTGATCAATGTAATTACTCTTTTTTTTTTTTCCTTTGTTTCCATTGAAATGGGTTATATATTTTTTCATCTATGGGAAATGAATGTTAGTTTTTGTTTGATTTGAAGTTCTATTTGATTTTTATGCTAAATTTTTATAATGGTTATGTGATTTGCATATTTGAGGTTTTTTATTGGATTATTGAAGAATAAAAAGAATGTATGTATATTTGGTGTATTTAAAAATTTTTCAAATGAATGTTAGTTGAGTTGAATATGGGAATACATATGAATTGATTGAAGGATAGAAAAAAAATTACAAAACACGAAAAATTGGAAAATTTTATAACATTTGGACTATTTGGCCTTAGGCGTTTGAACTATTTGGTCCTCGGCCCTGGACCGAACGGTCCAGACACAAATCGAACAGTCCTGGTCTGAGGTCCGAACGGTTCAAACCCGAATCGAATGGTTTAAATGCTTTTTTTTTAATTATTTTAATTGTTTTTAAATTAAATAGTGAAAGAGCCAGACTTGAATCAAACGGTCCAGAAGCCTGCTCTTTCGTTAATTTTTTTTTTTAAATTCAAGACCGAACGTCCAAATGCCAGTATGTTGTTTTTAAATTAAATTCCAAATAATGTAAAAACGGTCCTAGGCTAAAGATCAAACAATCCAAATGCCCTGTCCTTTTTTTATTGTTATAAATTAATTAAATAAAATAAATGTTTGCATGAAACCGCCTTTTCCCGTAGATTTTTATAAAACTGCCTCCCTTGTCTCGTTTTGTGACAAAAAAGAAAGAAAGAAAAAATTTCTCTCTCTCTTCCACACACGTCTCTCTCCTCCATCTCCACTGTCCAAACCGCCTCTTCTGTCTTACAATTTTTCCTCTTCCTCACACACACGTCTCACTGTTTGCACAATTTCTTCCATTTGCACCATCTCTATGCTGATAGTATAGAGAAACTTCATTATTTTGAGGTATGTCACTATGTTCTTGATTGTTTTCTTACGTTTGCACCATTTTTTAATTGCTTTTAATATTATTTAGTTTATTTGCTTTGTCTGTATGTTGAAATTAAATATAGTTAATTTTTTTTGTAAACTTAAATATATTGAGTACTAATTTTATTGGATTTATTATTATTTAGATAAACCGTGAAATGATTTGAGTATTTAAAAACTAAAACACAAAACTAAACTAAAACTAGAAGTAAAGATTAAAATAGTAAATTACATTACTAAGGCCTATGACTTCACTAGGACTAATCTGAACTTGAACCCTAAGTTATATCATTATTTAAAATCTATTTTGAAAGCAAGAATCCCTAATTTATCTAAGGGTCTCTCTCGAGTACCAATAAAATTATTTATCTGCTCTAACTTAATTATCTCTAACCTGATTTTAAGTACATTCTAACACGTTAAGATCAATTAACACTTTTGTTATATTACATAATCCATATCAATATCTCTTTCTAACATGTAGAATAAGGTATTTGATCATAAGATCAATTATCATACATCATTTCTCAATTTCAATATGATAAAACAAATCATTCGAATAATAACTAGTTATTCAAAAGCATTAAACTCAATGATATCAAAAACCCAACAATAGATAAAGAATTAAATACTTTAATAAAAAGATTTATAGCATCATAATTAGGCTACATCATAGCCTTAGCAAAAAAATTAGTTCATAACAATGGAAAAAGAAATAACAAGAAAACTAAAGAAAGACATTGAGAGAAATTGCAAACTAGTTAGAGAAGAAATCTACATAATTTCTGATGTAGATCCCTTCTTCTCATCCTCCAATATGTTAATCTATGATTTTTAGACTTAAGAAAGAGTCCATAGTCGTCCTCTCTCTACCTATAATCTCTAAATGATGTTCTTTCTATAGTGTACAAAGGATAGAAGAAACCTTTCCTAATAAAATTAGGATCTTGGATTTCCGCAGCTGAATCGCGGCCTACAAACACTTTGAGCCACGACCTTTAGCTACTAACTTGTTTTTCCTCTTCTTTCCAGAACTCAAACGTCACAGCCTGTATGCTTCTTGAGTCGTGGCTTGCACTTTTTGAAAAATTCATAAACACAAAAGTTGTAGCTCTATTTATT
The DNA here is from genome assembly GCA_026225775.1 of Bursera palmeri. Lineage (NCBI taxonomy): Eukaryota > Viridiplantae > Streptophyta > Magnoliopsida > Sapindales > Burseraceae > Bursera > Bursera palmeri. Next base: position 7,144 of record JANKKB010028346.1, on the reverse strand, counting down.
AGCTTTCCAATGCCATAAGAATAATCGAATTTTGTTATCAAATGAGAAAGTTATATCTAAAATACTAAGAAATGTTCCTGGATCAAAAACCTAATTTTGATTTGTTGTTGGTTTTTCCATTTTCTTCATCATTTCCCTTCTCTTTTGCATGATTTCTTCTTAATCTTTCACCTATAACATAAATAAAAAAAAGTTTAACGTAACTTATGTGGCACCTCGGAACCCCTTATATAGGACTCTCGAGGGCCAATTAATAAATAAATAAAATAAAAGTAAAATAAAAGTAAAGAAAATGTTTTAATCAAAACATTTATATGGAAAACACAAGTTTTACACATTATCCAATAAAATAAAAAAAGACTCACTCTACCCAGACATCACCCAAAAACTGTCTGAGATCCTCTATGTAAGCTCTGGATCACCATCACTAGACCTCTGACCTCGGATACCTGTGGAGGAAGGGATGAGCAACACAGCCCAATGGAAATTTTTGTAACTACACAGTTCTATAATTTTTTAAATGCCAACCATGCATCATGCATTTCATATAACATATAACCAATTCATATCCCTCATTCACATATACACCAATTTCACTACTAGCAATTTCTTCACTAACAACCGTCGCGACACATGTGACGTACCCACACATCTCAATCACACAGTTATATTTATCAATTTCTCAATCTAGTGTTTTTCTTAGGCCCTGAATCCGGCGGCCACCTAAGGTCTAACACTAGTATCACAACAAGAGTGTTTTCCTTAGGCCTCAGAGCGAATAGTCATCACAAGGCTTAACATTGTCATCATATCACCAGTGTTTTCCTTGGGCCCCAGAGTGACTGGCCATTACAAGGCCTAACACTCTCATTATATCACCAGTGTTTTCCTTGGGCTTTAGAGCGACTGACCACCACAAGGCCTAACACTGAAATTATATCTGTTGTGTTTCCTTTTAAATGCCACAACACACAGAGGCCAATCTAAAGCCTAAAACTTTAATCACGTCATGAGTATTTTCCTTTAGATCCCACGACACATGCACGCACATCTAAAGCCTAACACTTAATAGATCTATCTCGTATCATAGCGGGCTCATGGATCAATCTATATATACCGTCACATCAGGATTTTGCACATAAGGGAAGGTCATCCCTATCATACTGGACTATCGCATATCAGTTGGCCAGTCCCTATACCCTAGGATTACCACATACCGAGTTGTTCAGTCCTCATTTATACACATATATCATACACGCGTTGTTCATCACACACGCATGTCCTATTCCTATTTTGATGCCTTAATTACACCCAGCTCATGTCATCCATGTTCCCTTTGGGTCTCGTGTTTCACATTGAGCCCATCCTAAAATCCAACATACATCTCCAACATACCATCAGACGTAATCACCCACACACTATCCACATCTTATTTATCCCGTCACTTACAATTACACGCATACTGTTTGTGTCTCATCTATCCCATAATGCATGAACACATGTAATACCCACATCTTATTTATCTCATTAAGCATGTACCCCCTCATACCGTGCTTTATCCGTTCGTCACACGTGGTCGAACACGGTCGCACACATATCCTTCGTCTCTCGATCATCCAATCAAACACACAGTCACACATATTACCTGTGTCCCAGCCATCTCATCACACACAATCACATAGACATACAAGATTTTCATGCCAGACGCCCATCTCGACTCCTAAATCGTATGCATACTACCCATAAATGTAACACCACAATCAAACATTACATACATAACATTCATGAACACACATATAGCATCCAATCTACATTCACATTCATTTAAAATGAAATAAAAATGCGTACATAGAAATCCCTAACTCGATACGCAAACCACAGTTTCCTGAACCCTTCTCTCTTTCGCCATCCATATTATGAATTTTATCTGTCCCAGGGGTTCTGGATGAGTCCTTGGAGTCACGGGATCAAAATCACGTAAAATCGAAATTGAGGGTTAAACTAATATTTTATGCTCCAGTGGTGTTAACAAACTTACAAACTAACAAGGTTCATTTTGAAATTAACTAAGCAGAGGTGAAATTCCTAACCTGATAACCTTCAGGGGTCCTAATGATAAAATACCATGTAGGGGTGCATTACCAACAACCAAAGCTCCAGGGGTGTAACATCAAGCCTGCAAGCTAAAAGGGCCAATTGCAATTTACCACGATAGTTGTGATTCACGTTTACTGGCCTAAAAAATGATCGTAGATCGGGAATGATAAACAAAGGGTACCATCAGAATCGCCTCGTCAAGAGGAATCTATCCTGACCAATGGCGGGGCTGGCATCGTCAGAAATGGTAGATCGATGAACGACATAGGTGAGACATCAAGGATGATTGCTAGTGATCTAGATGTCGGTCGATCGAACAGAGATCACCATTGGACTCATTTGATCGAAAGAAAGAGATCCCGATCGGTGGAAAAGGTTGACGACATCAAAAGAGGGAGATCAACAAATAGGCAGACAGACCTTTTCAACGTTGAACCGGTCGATTCCAATGCCAGACAGGGAAAAGGAGGCCATCACAGAGTCTAACATGTCGAGACGGTTCCATCGCCATCCAGCTCGAGGCCTAACTCGTCGAAAATACAAACAGTCACTGACGTCTATAGTGACGACGATTTTTGGCGAATAGGGGTGTTTGTGTAGGTTTTCTGAATATCCTAGGCTACTATATGTTTATATAGTTTTTAGGATTCAAGGGTCCAAGTGCAAATTCTCAAACTTTCAACATCCATGAATCCCGTTCCGATGGCTCGGCATCTCAATGTCACATACTCATCTAATCCACACTCACGTGATTTTCAAATTATGAACATTAGGCACTAAAGACGAAAAATCTATTTGTCCCTATCAAATTAATTTTAGTCTCAAGTTCAGAAAATTCTCAAACTCATCTAAATACATATGTACACTCCGTCATTACATACGTATCATCTAGTACGTGTCAAAAAACACGTAAATTCACTATTTTAAATTTTAAAATTTTTCACTTACACCCCTAGAACACTGTTTCAAATATCCAGGTCGTTACAACTTAACTAGAATGGATCAAAAATTTTATTCAACAATAAAACACTAAAAACACATAAAAATAATGAGATTCTAACATTTAACTTAAGTAGAAAGGATAAAAAACTTATACATAATTTCTAATTATCTTTTCGTAGTGATAACAAAAAATTCAGACAACCAATAGGTTTTAGACTCTAGATTTTCCTTTTATATGACTATAAATAGAAGCTTGTTTGAATCTTATGTAAAGATTAATGATTGATAGGTTCTACTAGGAAATAACAAGGCATGTAGTGTGGTTGGTATTAGCACAATTAGATTTAAGACTCATGATAGCATGGAGAGAGTTTTGTCTACTGTAAGACATATTCCTGAACTTAGGAGAAATCTTATCTCACTCGGAACGCTAAGTCTTATTGTGGCATAGTAGGCTTGGCCATGTGAGTGAGAGAGGGCTTCAAAAACTACAGAAACAAGGCTTGTTATGTGGAGATAAGTTGAAAACAAGAGTTTTGTGAGCATTCTATTTTCGGGAAAGCAACAAGAGCTAAATTCTCTTCTTCAACATACACTACCAAGAGCCTCTTAGTTACGTACACTCAGAATAGATTGTTAAAAATTTACTCTGTGGAAGCTATCTAAATCTAATTTACTAAAACACGTTAAAGTAAATCTCTAAGTTCTAATCATCAACAGATAAGAATCCTACAACAAATCATCAACGATTCATCAACATAAATTAAAACAAGAAATAGTGTTGAAAATAAATAGCACAAAAATATTGCTAACAAAGGGAAACCACAATTGAAAAAACCTTCCGGCCTATAAGTCACCACCAAACAATTGGGTTATATTGTCACCACCAAACAATTAACTATGTAAAATAAATGACTTACAACCTAGTTTCAGACATAGATAAAACTTTGTCACCTGACACCTAGTTGTACATTCTGAATGACTCTTCAGATAGTCACGATTTAGATGCTCTGAATTGCTTTACCCCCGGATTGTCAAATGAAGTCGTTATGCACTGCTAGAACTCCAAGCTGCACCAGCTTCCCCAGAACTCTAACGAAGAATCCTAATCTAGAACTTCTATAATGTGTTTATGGTTGTGGTATCACTCTCAAAGATCACTCACCATGATTCTCATTATGTTTAAACTTCTCATGCCCAAAATCCTCTCAAAGTGTTCTTGAATCACCGCTGAGAATGCTCTGAACGACTCGTGCCTGTTTGCCCTAATTTCTGAAAGAAAAATAAGATGCTTTTATATATGCGACCTAGCATCCCAAGCTTTTATATATTATGACTGGTGTACCAAGCTTTTATAAATATGATTTTCATCCTAGACAACTTTACAAACAAACGTATAACTTGACATAAGATTTGACACGAAATATGCCAACACTAATACATGACATTAACAGATTTAATGAAATTTATTTACTAATTGTCAAACATACCTTAATTAGAGTTCTACTTGCCTTTGTAACCCAATTCAACATAGATTTGGAACAAATGGATGTCAATACTGCTTTTCTTCATGGTAATCTTGAAAAAAAGTTGTGATGTTACTATCGGAAGGGTTTATTGAAGTAGACAGTGAAAGCATAATGTGCTTGTTGAAGAAATCCTTGTATGGTCTTAAACAATCTCCAGGGCAATGGTATTTGAAATTTGATGATCTTATGACTTAAAATGGATATGCCAGAACCAAGTTTGATAGTTATATATATGTCAAATAGATTAAAAATGGAGAGGGTATATTTTTGTTAGTATATGTTAATGATATGTTGATGGCATTAACTAATATAGCAGAAATTAGAAAACTGGAATCTCAGCTGAGTAGAGAATTTGAGATGAAAGACTTGAGAAGTGCTAAGAAGACTTTGGGAATACATATCAGCAGGGACAGAGAAAGAAATAGTATTTTTTGTCTCAAGATGATTAAATGCATAAGGTACTTCAAAAGTTTAACATGGCAAAAGCAAAGAAGGTTCAAACTCTTATCTTCTCAATATCCAATTACTGATAAGAATAAAAAAAAAAAAAGATGTTTAAAATTCCTTATACAAGTGTCATGGGCAGTTTGATGTATTTTATGTCTGTATAATACCTGATTTTGCATAAACAATAAGCTTGGTATGTCATTTTATGGCAAATCCCAAAATGGGTCATTAGGAAGTTGTCAAGTGGGTTTTTAAGTATCTCAAATGTATTTCAAGCTATGGTTTGGTCTATAAAATGAGAGAAAATAATGATGAAAATCTTTGGGTTATGTGGATTCTGATACACTGATGATTTGGATAAAAGAAGATCATTAACATGTTTTATATTTACTTTGTTTGGTTGCACTAAAAGTTAGAAAGCTAATCTATACTTAGTTGTAGCTCTTTCAACAACCAAAGCCATATACATTGCTGTGTCAGAAGAGGTTAGGGAAGCATTATTGTTGCAAGGGCTTATAGGAGAATTCGGTATAAACAAGAGCAAGTGAAGGTGTTTTATGACAACTAAAGCTCAATACATCTGACGAAAGATCAGATGAATCATGACATAACCAAACATATTAACATCAAGTTGCATTTCATTAAAGAAGTTGTTGCCGCAGAAAAAGTGTCAATCATTAAAATTCATTCTGACAAGAATCTAGCTAATATGATCATAAAGCCAGTTATAGGAATCAAGTTCAATAGTTGGACTTAATAAATGTAATGGCTAAGCCAATATAGTTTGTATCAGGGAGGAGCTATAATAATTAACTATAAAGATCAATTAAACTCAAGCTTGATTCAAGATGGAGAATTTGTAGACTTGACTCGACTTATGTTAATTGCTGAGTGTGACGTAGTCGCTAACACTTTAGGCTTTCATATAATTACACATGGCAAAAGAGGATTGGATTTACAAATTTTGTCCGTCTTTGGAGTATAAAAGCTACAAGGTTTTTCCTTCTCTTAGGGAGATATAGAGAGCGTGATGTGAGAGAGGCTGAGAGAATGAGAGAGTGGGATGTTTAGGAAGCAACAAAAATACACATTTTTTTGTTATATTTCTCTATAAAGCTTCGCTCTGTAACTTTTTGGAAACAATCTATATTACTTTCATCTTCATAATGGATCAAGCACCACCAACAATTAGATGTAGGATCACTCTATGTTGTTTGAACTAGTAAAATTCTTGTGTTCTTCCTTTATCTACTTGCTGATTTCTTGTTGAAATTGTTGTTAGCTTTGAAACCCTTGTTATTTGTGTGTTTGTTCTTGTTATTCTTCACAACAAAATAAATGTGGTGTTAGTGATATACAACTTCCACCCTCAAGATTAAAAGAAGATGCAAAGTCTACAAATGAATTATTTGGTTAGAAACTTATGTTAATAGGGTATGTATGTGGACTGGCATTTGGAATGAGAATGGGACATCTTTTATTCTCAATAGGAAAGTCTCAGTGGGTTGCAGAGATTGTTGCTTACTAGATTGTACAAATATGTGGAAACAAACATGCGAGAAAGAGGAGAAGGTTGAACAAGAAGGATGATGAAGTAGTTATAGCATACTAAAGTCCTCTTAGGTGAGTATTGTTTCTAAATTGTACACAATAATTGTAGTGCTCATCATTTTTATGAATTTTTAGAACCTTATAAGCAAAATTTGTTATGATCTGGGTAAATGAGGTAGTTTCTTTATTTTCTTTTTTCAGTTAGTGAATTCATTTGATTGATATCAAGCACCCCCTTTTAAGTAACACGTAAAAATGTATCATGTGATCCTGATAGTTCTCATCCTAATTATCTATTTAATTAAACTAACCAGTAACATATTGTTTAAATTGAACTGATAATCAATAGTTTTATCAAACTAATGGGTGAATTTATTTAGAAATAATACTATACATATGTAACATCCAAAAAATTTGGAATAGTGAAAAATTTCAAAATAGTCCCCAGGAAATTTTTCTACACATGTACCTATTCTTGGTATGGGGTGTTTTATGCGAATAAATGTGTATGGGGTATATATGTACAAACTTTCTCGAAAATGGGACTAAAATGATATTAAAAGTAAGTATATATATAT